>CM040245.1:129842692-129898924 GCA_022545495.1 Chrysanthemum lavandulifolium
TGCGATTTTACGGAAAAATTGGAAAATTTACATCTTTAGAATCGGAAAATTTACGCAAAAACATCCATTATGACTCGATACAAGCATTTGACTCGAACAAACAAACATAAATATCTTTTAGTTAATTGTTATTCTCATGTTTACGTTTCTTTTGAAAAACGTATGTAATCCTCCCTACACTTATCCCTTATGTAAAATACCTTTATATGCAATTAAGACGAAGTTAAAAACAAAATAAAGCATTTTAACAAATTTAAACATGAGGATAAACAATTAATAAAAGATATATGACACTAACAAGCAAACAATTAAGCATGGGTTGCCTCCCAGAAGCGCTTTTCTTTATTAAAGAGTCTTGTAGCTAGACTCGTGAGTGGGTGCTCTCGTTGCCTCACCACCGCCCTCTTGACTCTTTGTTTTCCCTTCATCGAAAGGGTGTAGAGCGTTGTATGCTCACCGTGGATTCCTTGCCAGCGCTGTCAATTATGGCGACGGTTTTATCTTTTAAATTGGTCTCCTTAAGCGTGAAAGGCCCAAACCATCTTGGTTTGTTTCTTCCTCGTAATGCCACTTATCCGAGATCTATACAAGAGCACTTTTTCTCCTTTAGAAATTCCTTAGGGTCCTTTTGTACCTTAGGTAATGAGGTGGGATTGCTTTAACTTTTATCGGGTTTCCACAATGTCGCATACAATCCTTGAACCATAAAGTCTCTAAGCCCTTTTCGATCATTCTTCTTCTTCTTAACATTGTTATCAAGGGCTTTTCGATTTCCACCGTAATCATTTCCATGATCTTAAGAGGATATCTTGGGACGATGGGTATCCTAGCGTACCCTTCCCCTTTTGAGTATCATGATGCCTTCTCCGCATTTAATGGTTGCCTTGGCGGTGGCGAGCGGTGTCCCAGAATGAGGGGTGCGTTTTATCTTCCTCAACATCAATGATCACGAAATCCACGGATAAGCGATGTTAGCCACCTCAATTAGAACATCAACAGCCGATTCCTACGGGGTGGACATAAGTATGATTAGCTAAGGAAAGTCTAAGGTCGGTTTTTTGGTTTCTCATTAGTTAACTTATTATAGATTGACAATGGCATTATGTTCACATCGGTCCCTTGATCGGCCAAGGCATTTATATTGTCCATGTCACCGATACTAAGCGGTATCACGAAATTCCACTGTGGTGTTTCGTTTTCTTGTTATGATTTTTATAACCAACTCATCTGGAGGTTCCATAGGTAAGCGTCGTATTCTTCTTCCGTCATTTTTCCTTCAAGAGCTTCCCTAAGAACTTCATTGTACCTAAAGTTGTTTACTTGGTTTGCAATGGTTTTCTTGTTAATTTCAGCTCAAGGTAGTACTCAATGGTCTCGGGTTCATTAGGCATGGACTCATCCCGTGCTTTCCTCGGTATTCCACATCTCGCCCTTGCATTCTCGGGCATGATGGAAGCAGTTTACAAATGAAGTGGGAGGCAATCATTGCTTCTTCGAGCACTTTTCGGGAGCCTTTGTTTGGTAAATTCAATTACCAAATCCATCATTTCTTTCATTTTGCTTGCATTTCCTCTCTCGCCTATAAACCTCCTCTTCAAATCGGCTAATCTCTCGTATGAGCTGCCATGTACTCCTCATTTGATCCTTGAAGCTTGGTGAAAGTGGTATTGGGGAAGTAGAGCAGGCGCCTTGCGGAACTGGGTTTTGCTCGCGACTTGGGGATTAGAAAGAGGTGTGGAGCGGTTGGTGGAGTGGGCGGTTGGCGATCTCTCGAGGAATTTGTCGGTGCTCTTTTACGCCTTTCCATCGGATAATCAATTCCTCTCGATGGCACTCAATTGCTCTTGCGTGTCGGAGGATTCGGGAGGGTGGATATGGCATTAACCGCGTTAATCGGAGTTTCGGAGATTCCTCCAATCTTCGTAGCTTTGATCGTGAGCTCCTCTATGATATCCATGATTGCTCTGCATTAAAGTATTGAGTCTTCCACCGTGACTCGATCAATGGATCGTCGAGTGATGAAATCGGTATGATCATAGAAGATTTGGATTTGAAGCCAAAGATCAATGCCATGGTGTGGAAGTCTCGGAGTAATTCCTTAAATCGAGTCCATGCTTTGTAAAGAGACTCACCTTGGAGCTTCTTTGGAATGTCAAGATGTCTCGCCTAAGCAGTGGTTCTCCCGGTGGGAAAAATTGAGTAAGGAAGCGAAGTAAGATCATTCCAACTTGAGATGGAGCCGGCGGAAGTCGCTCAAGCCGATTACTAGCTTGGTCCGTAGAGGGAATTGGAAGAGCAGGTAGCGTGGTCTCCCATGTAGTAGCATCAAGGTCGATGGAATCGGCGATTTTGAGAAATCCCTCGAGATCTTGATTTGGATCTTGAGCGAAGTCCATGGAATGCACATCCGTTTTGCACCAACGGATGGTGTCGGATCGCGGGCCGTAGTTTGGGCTTGGTCGGGAAGCTCAATGGTGTTCCTATAGCCTAGGTGGCTTGGTCTCGAGTATTCACCAAAGTGCGGGCTCTTGGCGGGTCATTTGGTGGTGGGTTAATGAATGGTAGTAGGTTATCACCTTCCATGATGAAAAGTGATGAGGTTACTGAACAAAGGTCATGAAGAGGGGATAGACTAGAGAAATCTAAAAATGAGAAAAAGTTTACTTGATAGGAATCAAGCAAAGAAACCTAAGCGAGGTGGACTACTAACTAGCTATTCTATTCCGGCGGCGCCAAAAACTTGATAACGCTACACGCGTCGTTAGGGTCAAAGGAACTTCCTTTTCTTGAGCAAGTTTTATAACACCTAGGCGATGAACCTAATCGTTGTAGTGTAGTAATTAGGGTAAGCCACGGGTATTGATATCGTTCTCTATGGGAATAGGAATGCTAGTAGGGAGTTACTACGCTAAGGTTAAGGTTGAGGAAGATTATTTTTTATCTTTTATATTTTATGAAAAATGGAAAGGTACGAATCTCGGGTATTGGATTTGGGGGTTGGTATTTCTACCGATTACTCTACTATTATCTAATTATCTAAACTAAGGTTGTGGGAGTCTATGTCTAATTAATGTGTGTTAGTATGATAGTTTAAAAATGTGTTTACTTAGTTTGTATTACTCCTTAATTATCTCTATTGATGGTTGAGTGTCACGTCTTATTCTAGTTGCGTTGTGTGTCTAAAGTTGTAGGGTATCGTTTCTCCTAACTCTTTGAACTTACCAAAGGGTCTTGTCTACAAACCCACTAGAGATTATAAACTCCTACTCTAAGGCGCTCTTTGGATGGTTTAGCCTACAATTACTCGAGTAATTATACTCTAAGGTTCACAAAGATGAATCAAGCATTAAGTACACAGCGAATGACCTATCGCATTACTAGATCATTAATCAACTAAGATAAGAAACAACCAATCAATATTTAATAATTAAGTTTCATACTTCTAAGCAAACACACAAAAAATTAGCTGGACATGGAGAACATGCAAGCATACACACCAATAATCAAAGACATAATTGAATTAATGAAGTAAAGACTTATCTTGGTGTAAGATAGGGTTTAAAACCTAAAATCTTGTACAAGACACCTTAGGTTCGGTTTTAGGTTTTACTCCAAAGACTCTCCACACAAAGGCGAAAAATTCGGATTCTATATAAGATTACAATTGCGACGGCGTCACCTTATGTTTAGTGGCCGTCGTGTCGCCGCCTATTGGGGTTTCGTCTTGGCGCGTTAACCTTGCGGCGGCGTCACCTTATGTCCGTGATGCAGTCTCTTGACCGGCGTCGTCGGATTGCATCTAGGCCGTCCGAGTGGCGACGGCCTACTCTTTCACAACTAGGCGTCGTCACTTGAAAATCTGAGTTTTGAGACTGTATCGTCACAATAATTTTGGGACGGCGTCACAATGTAGCTTTTGGCGCCGTCGCCTTCTACTTTCGACAGCGTGAGTGTCTCGATTTCGACTTTGGCCATTTTCTTCATATATTCGCGCCTTTTAGGTCCAAATAAGTGCCGTTCGACATTTTGCCTTCACGAGACCTAAAAAGTGAAAAGGGCGATATTAAGCAATAACGGATACAAAAGTGATCAAATAAGGACTTAAACGACCCCTCAAAATGGTACCTTTTAAAACCTTATCATTTGTCTTATGTGTTAAATTATGTGAGATCATACATTGTTTATCAGTTGACCTTTATAAAGTCATACTTAACATGACACGTGTAATGGTACAATTAGCTCAAACAATCTCCCATTTCTGTGTTGGTGGAATTGTCTTGGGTTAGAATTAACTAAGGTGTGGTATAAATGTGTATGGACTATAATACCCTCGACTAACTAACAGAAATCAAACGTTGACATTGGCATTAATGGTCAAGGGACGAGTTTAGCCTATAAAAAGCTTGTTTTGGACTCCCGATGATGAAAAAGGCAAGTTTTGTCCCAGCGTGATGTTTCGGGACAAGTTTAGGGACTAACAGTGTATTTTAGTTTAAAATTAATTAGTTTAAGGTCGAATACTCTTGTTAGAAAACAAAATATTACATGGTTCTTGGTGTCTACTTGTGATACCCTTACTAGATGTGATCCATGTTATATTTCTTTACATGAACGGATTTGAGCATGCACAAAGTGCTCAACTGCATAGAGCCTCAAATTTTGAAGGACCTCATGATTTTTAACGAGTTTTCATGTGACATAGATAATATACAGAGCCTCAAATTTTGAAGGACCTCATGATTTTTAACGAGTTTTCATGTAACATAGATCAAAAGTATATTATAAAATTAACTTATACTAACCGAATCTTAGTTAAACATCTATGAGTTTTAAACGATTTAAATTTCATTATGCACTTTACAGTTTCTAGGTTTCACAGTTTTACTCTAATGTTTCAGTTTTATTTCATAACAAGTTTAAATAGGTTTATAAAACTAACTTTTTCAACCCAGATATTGAACAAATTTAGAAATTTGTTTCTTAAGTGATGAAATACTTTTATACATCCTCTAAGAATAAAGGCTTTATAGTTGGTTTAGCGTTATTAGTGCAATATAGATAATTTCGTTAAAACATTGTTGTTTTAATACGACTTTTTGAGGTTTGTACTTTTACATATATAGATCTTCCGTGTGACTAAAGAGGCCTAAATTTTGATGATAGCATAAAGTGTCCCAAATCCACAGACCGACTCTGTTTTTTTATATATTGTATTTGATAAAAAAAAAAATTAGCTGGAGATGAGGGATGAAACTGGAGCGAAAGTTATAAGCTGGAGTTTATCTTCGTAAACAAATATAAGTAAAAAATGATATGCGATCGTACTGCTAACTTATGATTCATTGGAAAGCAGATGATTAATTGCGTATAGTGGCGACAGTTTATGGTAGCGTCAATTTGTCTGTGTGTGTATTTAGTTTTTATTTTTTATATATGCGTATAAGTAAGAGTGAAAAAGTTTCTGTACCAAATTGTAACTAAATATTTAAATACTTAATATAGTGTATTGACTTTTATAAGTAAAGAAATTTTAATCAAACAACATTACATATTGTAAGTTCTTAAATTTTTAAGCAAAACTAAAGTTTGATCATTTCTCTTGTATTAAAAATTAATATGACGCCTGGATGATTAGAAATCAAATTATCCATATGTGTAACAAGTTAGGTATGAGAAAGTTATGTGCACCTTCAACTTAAGCAATCATCGTTCGTATATATCATTACCACTAACTTTGGACTTTTTTGGTCTTGTTTAGTCTTCATCTATTCACATGTGCATTATTAAAAACATATGCTAGCATATCATACTAGTTATAGTATCTGTGCACACAATCAATTTTACTTATATTTTTTACTAATGTATTTATATCAGTTTTTCGTTTTAATCATGTTTCTTAATTTTGGTTTATAATTATTTTTGACAAACGCAGTAAGAGTTCAAATATATACATTTTTTTATAAACTATTCACAAAACTTTATAGTGTAAAGAATAGCTTACGGCTCATGTGTAATACACGGGTTGTTAAAAAAACTTTAATAAAATCAGTATTGATTAATTAATATATATTACTGAGCAACATTTAATCAACTTTCCAAATAACATACACTTATAAATATACTATGATAAATAATAGTCGTATAAATATTTTTAAATCTCAACAATAAATTTATGAAATGGAAGTACTCGTCATAGGGGCGTTGAACACAATAAGAAACATGTGGACTTTCTATAGAGGTGACTACTATAAAGATAAAAAGAATCAACTAATTAAAACAATGATTTAGTGTAGAAAAAATAACATTGGTTATTTTACATTGACAACACTACTATCACAAGCAAGGAGACAAACATTCTTTGATTATAAAGACCAATCTAACACATCTTGCGTTAACAACTGGATTAAAAATGAACAGTTAATTCATGATCACATACAAATGAATCATCTTTCTTTATTAGACTTGAGCCAACACATGTTGTAGTCATCATCCGAAATGGCGCTAACCAAGAAATACTCAACATACGGAAATCCACAAACTCGTAAAAAGAGCTTTAATATAATCATATGATATATCGGTTACGGAAAAACTGTAATAGAGTACACACTTATGTGCTACTTACACATGAAAGGCGTCAAATTCAACATCGTATACATCTTTGCCATAACTTGCTCTTTTCGGATGAGTTTCAACATCTATCATTCTATCAATTAGGATAGCTTAGAAGATACAGAAAAATTAAATGCTTAGGCCAAGTTTGTGAAGGGAATGCAAGATTCATCTTAGAAAATAAACTGTTGCAATGAAAGTTTAATATGTCCTAAAACTATTACCCTAACAAAACAATAATAGCTAGAATCACAAAACCACAAAACCAAACAGTACCAAAAGCCTCAAAATTGCACAACAAAGGCTATTGCACAAAGACAAATTCATAATACATATTACAAACACAAACAAAATCAAAATTGGACCATCAAAGGATATTACAAACACAAACAAGATATCAGAGTACATATTACATGGCTATGGAACTGTTGACGCATGTGCCGGACGGTCCAACATCCAGCCGAACATATCATTTGGACGTCAAGACACACACAGGCGGACGATCGTCTTGACGACCGGCCAAGAATAACAACCACCGACCATGTCGGTGATTTTAGGGATTTCCTACCACGTGGCCTACTAAGTGGGACAACTATGGGCACAATGGAGCGATGGGTGAACAATGAAAGAATAATAACGTGAATAGGAAGTTGGGGTAATATAAATACCCCAACGCATTTATTACTTGCATTAAGTTTTACACCTACATTTTTACTATATTTATTACCCTTTACTCATCTTCACGCGGAGCTTGGTCTCGGATAACATCCGAGGCAAGGCTAAACGTCCGTGCATTCTTGTGCAGAGGCGATCATCTTTCTCTGGGACCGCTAGGGCTGGGCGGAGACAAGATTTTGCTTCAACAAATTGGCGCCATCCGTGGGACCACGATTCATTCTACCGAGGATCGAATGGCGGGGCGGGACCACCACCTCATGGAACCCACCTCTCCTCCGAACATATAGGGAAGTGGGGTCCTCAATACTCAAACCTCCGGATTAGGAGCAAATACAAGCCAGATGGCATCTTTGGAAGCTCTCTTTAGAAAGTACAATGCAACGAGGGCGGTGTTATCAAACCGACGCTCACTTTCACGAGGCGATGATGAGACGGAGGAAAACACGCGCCAAAACCAAAAGACGATCTCGGCAAACCTTATAAGGAATTTTCCGGTCACCATTTACAAGAAGGATAGTAGAGTTCGTGGTCCCAGTGCATAATGCACGCTAACTTAAAAGGCATCGACGGCCGGCCGATCCGGATGATCACATCAACCGCTTAGTCGGGCGGCGAATCAGGAGAATGGCCAATGCCGGTATGGTGCGGATGTTCCAACAGACCATGGATGGAGCGGCCTGAGGTGGTTGGCAACTTGGAACTGGAAGCATTGCGGTTAGGGTGGCTGGCGAACAATTCACCACGAGGTTTGCCCTATGACAAAAGAACACGAAGGATCACGAAATCACTCGGATTGTTAGGCGAGGCAAGCGAGACACTCCGGTATTCAAGAGCGATGGACCGGCGAAGCTAGCAGTTTCGGAGTTCTGAGCTCATGAAAATATCGGCGTTTATGGGTGCTCATCGGTGCCTGACTTGTCTAAAACGTTTCGATCGGTCCGAAATCCGTGAAAGAAATTATGACTAGGGTGGGCGATTACATTCGGCGGAAGAGGCTTATAAGAACACCGAGATGCCGAAGGGTGAAGCAGGCGAGTGGCCGGAGAGGAAACCCTCAGTGCAGGGATAAGAACCTCGGGGCCGGACATGAGAAGGAATGATAGGAGGCACAGGGAAGAGGTGACTCTAGACAGGGAGGTGTTCTCTCCGTATGTGGCCCCAGCGGACCGCTCGGCCCAAAGCGATTCCGTGAGCGATCTCAAGAAAGCGATAATCACGGGGTCATGCTCTCCGTCCTTTCCAAGCGACCTAAGGAAATCTTGGCTACCGAGCATCATTTGAACACCTCCACCACCACCGCTGAGGAAAACCAAGCAAAGAAAATGAGGATGATTACATGAATATCATGGGAGAAAGGTCGCGACCAGCGATTGTTATCACTGAAGAAACAGGTTGGAAGCAGTCTTTGAGTCGGGAAAATTGGATCATTTGGTGAAGAATGTTCAACAAAGGGGCGAGAAAGGCCGAGGCAATAATGGAAAAGGAAAAGTGTCCAACATGGTTAATCATTATGTTGAAGACCGCAAAAGGAAGGCTCGGTACTACGATGAGGAATGGTGGGCGTCTATATATTTCCCGCATAGCCACGGAAGATTTATCGGAGGAACCACGATTTTGGGCGGAAATCAAAGGTTATTTCGTCCGTGCGGTATTTGTGGACGAAGGTGCTTGATCCAAGTGATGTATGAACCGCTTTAACAACTTTAGTCCATCCATTCAATCCGGTTGCAAGAAAGCAATTCACCACTAGTGGGATTCTCGGGAAGTCATCCAACCTCTAGGGAAGATTGAATGGAGGTATGCTTCGAGGACCATGGTTTGTCTGAAGCTGTCATGATGAAATTCACGGTCGTAAGATCTCCTTCACCTTACTGGCGTGATTCTAGGACGTCTGGTCTATGGGAGTGAAGGGCCATACCTCGACCATCCACGCCATGATGAAGTTTCCCACTCCGGAGGGTAGCCACTTTGGCCACCAAGAGGCCGAGTTGTCATGGAGTGTAGAAGATTTGAGAAAGCCGGACCCAGGAACAATTTCTCTCCGGAAGCGAGATGGAGGCAGGAACAGGAAATTCAAGGTTTAAGACCGACGGAAGACATATTGGTTAATGCTACATATCCTGAACAGCGTGTGACAATAGGAACAGGGTTCTCCCGGGAGTGTAGGAGACAACTCATCGAGTTGCTGAGAAAAAATAAAGAAGTGTTCGCTTGGGAGCCAACGGATATGACCGGGGTGCCAAGACGCTTCATCCAACATTCTCTTAACGTGAACGTGTCAGACACGCCGATCGCCCAAAAAAGGAGGATGTTTTCCAGAGAAAACCAAGTGATTACAAGAGAGGTTGAAGAGTGGGTTAAAGCGGGAATAGTTCGTCGGTCGGATACCCTACATGGATTTCAATCCGGTACTAGTGAAGAAATGTGACGGTGGCGGATGTGCATTGATTTCAAAAATCTGAATTCCTCCTGCCCAAAAGACTACTATCCTTTACCGGAAATCGATTGGAAGATTGAATCCGTTATGGGATATAAATATAAGTGTTTTCTATATGCCTACAAAGGATACCACAAAGTTCAGATGGACGGAGAGGACGAGGAGAAAAGCGGCATTCTATCTGAGAACAAGGACATCTTGTTACACCAAAATGCCCTTGATTTGAAGAATCAGGTGCAACATATCAGCGCCTGGTAGACTCTGCATTCCAATCGCAGATAGGGAGAAACTTGGATGCGTATGTCGATGATATGGTCATAAAAGCGGACGAAGAGAGATATGATAGCAGACGTAGCGGAAACATTTGACAACCTCAGAAGGATCAACATGAAGTGAACGCGGAAATGTTCTTCGGTGTGGAAGAAGGAAATTCCTCGGGTATATGGTAACCTCCGAAGGTATAAGGCGAATCCCGAAGGCGAAGGCCATCATGGAGATGAAATCTCCGAGGCGTTGAAAGAAATGCAAAGTCCGAGTGGGAAACTAGCGGCACGGAACAAAATCTTGTCAAAATCGCGAGAGAGGTCCTTGCCTTTCTTGAAACTTTGAAGAATATCACAAGGAGAATAAGGATGAATATCGGTGGACGAAGGAAGCCGAGGCGACTTTCAAGAGATGAAGAACACGATATTAAAATTACCTTAGTTAACCACCCCACGGTAGAAGAGCAGTTATCCACATACTTAGCGACATCAAAAGGGCCGTTAGTGCGGTTCTAGTAGTAGAAAGGACGGGAGGCAATTGCCATACATTACGTAAGTCGAACCTTGCACGGCGAAAGGAACTATGCTCGATGGAAAAGTTAGCTTTATATACGTTACATGCATCACGAAGGCTGCGAAGATATTTTGAGGCCCATCCCATTCGGGTCATCACCGACCAAACTGTTAAGCATATATTGTACAAGGGAAGCTTGAGGAAAGCTTGAAGTATGCGTGTGAGCTGGGGCTTACAACATCACGTATGCTCCTAGAAATGTGGTCAAAGGTCGGTGTTGGCGAGACTTTCTCACGGAAGTGCAAGTTGAATCGGACACCAGGGCCGCGAGAAAGGATACTGAGTGTAATGGAAGTAGAGAGGAAGGAGAATGGTTCTTTGTATACGGATGGGCGTCCAATAGCAAAGGAGCGGTGCGAGGTTTGGTCCTCGTCGATCCGGAGAAGGAGGAGCTCACTTATGCTCTGGCTCAACTTTCCCAGACCAATAACGAGGCCGAATATGAGGCCGCGCTAGCCGGACTCGGATTGCAAAGCTAAAATCGAAGTTTGAATGTGCGAGTTGATTCCAAATTGGTTGCTAGCGGATCAACGGAGAATTCATGACTACCAAAGAAAGCATGCAAAATACTTGGCTCAGCGAAAGAACATAGTGGGATTCCAAAGCTTCAAAATCCGCAATATACCAAGGGCTCAAAACCAAAAGGCGGTATCTTGAGCAAACTAGCATCGGTAGCTTTGACCATCTCACTAAAAGGTATTAGTGGAAGTCCCGGAAAACCTTGGGAGAAGAGCGGAGAATTGAAACCGTGGTGGAAGAAGAAGCGGATAGCGGATGGCGCCGATCATCGGATGTTTGGAAGAGGGGTTTGGCGGATGACCCCAATGATGCCGGAGTCTGAGATGAAAATTCCGCAATATACTATGGAAGGAGGAGTTACATTTAAAAAGGATACCTAGTACCAATGTTGAGATGTGTGGGTCCGTTGCAAGCAAATTACATAAGAGGTGCACGAGGGATGCTGTGGGATGCACTCCGGACCAAGAACCATAGTGGCGAAGCTTATGAGGCAAGGATACTACTGGCCCACTATGCACCAAGACACACGAGAAGAAATTAGGAAGTGTGACTCCTGTCAGATACATGCTCCGGTACCCAAACTTCCTAAAACATTACTAACCTCCATCATGGTCCCATGGCCTTTCTACCAATGGGGAATGGATATGTTAGGCCCCTTCCCAAAAGCACCAGGCCGCCTCAAATATGTAATCGTGGCAATAGACTATTTTACAAAATGGATAGAAGCAAAGTCATTTGGTAAAAGCAGACGGGAAAAGGCGTTATAAAATTTGTCTCTGAGAATATTGTGTGCGGTATGGCCTACGGGTATTATAGTCACCGATAATGGAACTAATTTTGTCAACGACCATTCAAAAATGGTGCGAAGGGCTAAAATTAAGCGGATAAATCTTGCCAGTAGCACATCCGCGAGCCAACGGATTAGTAGAGCGAGCCAACAAAAGTCGATGGAAGGATAAAGACAAGATTAGGGCGAGAGAGAACCGGATGGGTGGATGAGCTACCTAACGTCTTATGGGCGCACGAACAACACTTAAAACAAGCAGCGGGAGACCCGTTCGGTTTAACATATGGAAGTGAGGCCGTGATACGTAAGCGGTGGTATGCCTACTTGCGAGCGATGATGTTCGGGAGGATCTTAATGAAGAAGAGGCGTTTGAACTTGGACCTCTGCAAGAAAAAGGGAAGGTTACGCCATACGAGAAGCCAAGTACAAAACCAGGTTGAGCAGTATTACAACCGGAGGGTCAAACCGATGAATTTTAAAGTAGGCGACTTCGTATACCGGAAGAACGAAGCCAGCCGTGTAGAAAATCAAGGAAAGTTGGGACCCAATTGGGAAGGCCCCTACCGGGTGATAGGAGCGAATCAGAATGGCTCTTATAAGTTATAGACGATGGAAGAAAAGGAGGTTCCTCGGACCTGGCACGCCATAAACTTAAGAAACTGTTTCTTATAATTGTTATTGTGATAAGAATCCCATGATCATTATTTAACCCGACCTATCTATGTATGTTAGTTTAATGATGAAATTTTTCCTATGATAAGGAAGACAATTTTCTGGAAAGACAATGTGATACATGGCTATTCCGACGGCTGGCCCCCGTCGAGTATGATTGCTAGATATATACCCGGATAACACCCCGGATGCCGAAACAAATTACTCGGATGCCGGATGATGGATGCCCGAGCACTCTTGCCGGATGCCCAAATAATGGATGCCCTAAAACATATTAGGTTGCCGGATATCACGGATGCACGGCCAATGCGCCGGATGCTCTTTAGAAAGCCTAAAGGAAGTTTATCAATGTGAAATGGGACAAAAAGATGAAATGCACAACACACAAAGATTTATCTAAGTTAAATACTTGGTTACGTCTCAAAAAAGTGACGAGCATGAGTCACAAAAGATAGACTGTTGATTATTACAATTATAATTGTTCAAATTATTATTTACAAGCATAAGCCACAAACGCTTCAAGCATTGGCCGCTGGATTCTGGATGGTTGGAGTACCAGTCGGACTGGTGACGACTGGAGGCTGAGAAGAAGGACCGGCAGGGTCTTTGCGAGGAGGGATTGCGGGTTCCATGCTCAACAGATCACCTAAGGGTAGCCGATAGGAATCCGCTAGCTTCTGGATATAGGGATACTCGGCCACAAAAAGGTTGTTGAACTCAGCTTTCCATAATTTTGGAGCATCCCTGTTAACTTTGGCAATACCTTTCAGAGCCTCAACAATCTCCTCCTCTTTTCTACCCACACTTGCTCCAGTTACAAACCCAGCCTGGTAGGTCAGGCTGTAAACCTTAGCCATACTCTTCTTGTATTCCACACTGCCGAATAGTCGGCGGACAACTCCCGGAAGAAGATAGCGGACGGCATTTTGTTTTATTACCTCCGACGGGGCCACCTCTGCTGCCAAGTTCCCCTTCTCCACCTTCAACGATTCTAAGGCCTGATCTTTAGCATTTAGCTCATTTTCAAGTTTCCTGATCCTTTCGGCCTGAGCAGCAGAGGTTTCTCTCCACTCTTCCCTCTCCCGGGTCACCCTGTCCACCTCATCCTCCAGGTTCTTCCCCTTATCTAGGACAACTTGATACTCGGTCTCCAGTTTCTTCAACTCCCCGGATAACCTCTCGTTTTCACCTTCGGTGGCTGTCAATCTATCCGCCAAACCCCGACAACCTTCATGAGTTTGAGAGAGCTCCCACAATGTAGACGACATGCCGGTGAACCTCTTGACTCGCCTTGGGCTATCACACTTTGCCAAATTCTTCATAGGCCGGCGAGTGAGCTCAATGTTGTTCATTTGTTCTAAAGCGTCTTGCTCGGCGGAGTGGGAAGATTATCAAGGAGCTCCTTGCAAGACCGATAAGAATTTATCCGAACGTTATCTCGAAGGGCCCAAGGAGGGATGAAGACGTTCGTGGCTTCATCTACATAAATAAATAGAGGAGTTAAGAAAATAAGCGGGCATAAACAAAAAAAAAAAAAAAAAAAAAAAAAAAAAAGGAGAGGATAAGCGGAAGGCTAAAACGTACAGGAGTCCAAGTTGATTTTATCAATCCGCTTGGGGCCGACAGAGTGGTGGGCCGAAAAACCTAAAGGACACAACATAATAAGTTGGAAGAAATCATAAGTATTAACAGCCGAACAAATTATACGTACCTTCCTCGACCGGTGGCGTTTGACCGCCTTCCCTAACCGGAGGGGTATGCGTTTGTTGCAAATGCTCACCACCGCCAGCAACATTATCGCCCATCCCTTCATTGGAAACGTTGCCTCCTCCGTCCTCGGCGGCAATGTTCGGGGTCCCCTGCTCCGCATCAGCATTTAGATCCGTCTGCTGGATATCCTCCGGACGGATCTGATTCAAAGGGTCCGGGTTATTGATAGGCTCTCTAGAAGAGATGTGCTCAACAAATTGGCGGCGTAACTTCTTCTTCTTGCCTTGGGCTTTGGAGGTCCCTTCCCCGGCGTTCCTCTTCTTTGCTTGCCGGGCCAGGGCTTCCTTCTCTTTCTTCTCCCTCAGAGCAACAACCTCGGCGTTTGCTTCTTCAGCCCTCCGAGTCAAAGCGTCTTTGAGAGGAAGGTCCGCTCCCACGGCCAGAGGGTCAGAGGTTCTTTTTGGAATCTCTCTGTCCGGGTCAACTGCCGGACCTTTGCTCACCACCGTTCCTTCCCAGTCCGGAAGCTCAAGATACTCTGACATATTAACAACTGAAAGAAAGAATGCAACAACAAGAACAAGTTGATTAGAAACTTCAAAGGACAGAACCGAGGAGACAAATGTCAATCCTAGGATAACAAGACTAAAACAAGTAATTACCATGACCCCGGGCATCTTTTAGAATGGGCTCGAACTCATGATTCTTGAAAACCGAAAATAGATGGCACATCCATAAAAGACTCATCGTCGGACTGCGCAACTTAACAAGATTCTCACTAAGTCTCTCGGCGTCCGTTTGGGAAAAGCCGGTGGGAAAAGTATCCGTGATTTTTGAATCCTTATGTCTCCATGCCATAGCAATAGGGATGGCCCACACATCGATCAAGAAAAACTTTTCCTTCCGGTGTTTTAGACCGGACGAGAACCTCCTTGAAACACTTATCTGAACCTTTACCGTCCGGTTCTCAAAGGAAAACCAATGTCCTTGCTTACACAACCGGTAGAAACGCTGGAAGAGTGAGACCACAGAAACGTATATTGAGGTCAGTAACATCTAATCTCGAAAAGCATCACCAGGTTCAATCCTAGCGGGACTAGCTGAGAAATGTGCACCCTAAAGTGTTTGATCACGTTCAGCAAAAAAGTCGAGAAAGGAATTCTAACTCCCCCTATCTCTAACTGCTTAGGGTAAATACCTATCTTATCCTCAGGCAACTGATCCATAGTCATATCGTCCGGTGGTAAGACCGGACGTAGATCGGTGGGAATGCCATACTCGGCTACTATATCATCTAACTCAGATTGTGTTAACCTAGAAGTATGTACATGCATATCAAACTTAGGAACGACCGGCTGTACGGTCTCTTCATTGGTTTCTTCGGTTGGAAGGACGGAAGTGTTTTCTCTAACTGGAATGTTCCCCTCGGTTCCAATATCGGCCATTTCTAAAAGATGCCGAGACAATTTACAGATATTAACAGATAAAGGGCAAGACAAACCTTAAAAGAAGTGAAGAAGACGTTCGGAGATATGAAAACAGTTGTATGTGTGTAAAAAGTGAAAACCAAATGAGGAGAAAGGGGATATATATATACTAAGGAAACCTAGGCGTGACAAGGCGTCCAATCGGTCGAGATAGTGGTGGCGTGGGCTTACGTGGGTCGTACACGACAAAAGGTGAAGCAATAGCGAGCGCGGGAAAAGCCCAAAAGGCCACCAGGCCCAACTAACTGGCCCATTCTCATCAACAAAGCTAGTTTGACCGTCGTGGTACAAACACATTTTTTCCCTTGACAGGTTGAACCATACTAAGTGTTACATCATCGGCTTCTTGCCAATAATCTAACACTGGGGGGACATGTTGACGCATGTGCCGGACGGTCCAACATCCGGCCGAACATATCGCCGGACGTCAAGACACACGGGCGGACGATCATTCGACGACCGCCAAAGAATAACAACCACCGACCATGTCGTGATTTTAGGGATTTCCTACCACGTGGCCTACTAAGTAGGACAACTATGGGCACAATGGAACGATGGTGAACAAAGTGAAAGAATAGTAACATGAATAGGAAGTTGGGGTAGTATAAATACCCCAACGCATTTATTACTTTGCATTAAGTTTTTACACCTACATTTTTACTATATTTATTACCCTTTACTCATCTTCACGCCGGAGCTTGGTCTCGGATAACATCCGAGGCGAGGCTAACGCGTCCGTACCTTGTGCAGGAGATGATCATCTTTCTACCGGACCGCTAGGACTGGACGGAGACAAGATTTTGCTTCAACAGGAACAAAACAACAAAAACAATTTAACAACAACACAGTTATATAAATTGGACTACATAAGATATTTAGTTAAGTAAGCCACTAAGACAAAAATATAATAATAATCTTAAAAATAATCAAACATAATTATTTACTTATCAAATTGGCTAGTCTCATCCAGGGATTGATTTTTCACTTGGAATACGTATGATTGTAATAACGAGCAGGTTTAGCCCGCGCGTTGCAGCGGGGCGACCGTGTTTATGCTTATTATAATTATGTTAACGTTTTGTGGAGTAAGCAATTATTTAACAACTACTGTATATTAATAACTATATAACCAACAACTCAATTAAAATGGATTGAAGATTATACAAACACAGTTATATAAGGTACACCTTTATTAAATAACTATATTGTACAGTGTATTCATACATTCATGTGTGGATTCAGTTTTATTACTAACTCCTCTAGCAACTACATTATCAAGAAAAGTGAGTCCAACTTCATAAGCTTCAATGCTCGTTAAGCCTAATGAACACAACATGATTATACATGCTCATCCTTGCTTGCGTTCAAACGGAAGACCATTTGAGAATAATCTGATGTCATTGCAATAGTTGTAGATCATGTGTTTATTTTGCACCCGTCAATTCTGTTTTGTCCTGTTGCGTCAATTCCTTGTGCATTCCATGGCATATAATTACCAAAATATAAAACAACAATCTGCTATGGTATCTGATATGTTTTTTTTTGTCACCATGGAATTATCTGTTTGAAAATATGTCGTCCCAAACATCCTTAAAACCTGCAAAAATGATAATATCATGGTAAACCCAAACACTGAGATAAGTAGATTTGTAATGACAGTGGAACCTTTTTTTTTAGTATATGGAAGCTTAACATATGCAATCTAAACACCTCCATAAGAAATTAAAAACACCTACATTATTTCTTCTAGGGTGATGCAATATATAATTGATTAAGGAATGTTGAACAAAACTATGAAGATGCACGTAAATTTAACGGTATGAATATTATACGGGTTTGGAACTTTGATTGTGTTTTGTAATGCATTGTCATGGCATGTGTTAATAGTTTTAGTGATGTTATTTATCAGGTCTGCTAGAGATAAAAACCTAAGATGAACAGACTCTTTTAAAAGTAAATGGGTTGAAATGGCTACCTCATCAACCCATCCACTTTAGTGATGTATCCGATGACCTGTCGCTGCAAATGGTAGCTTGTTGTCTTCTAGCAGGTTCAACAGTCTGCATAGAAGCGCCACAGCTATAACTGGTATTTCCCTTCCACCGTTTCAGGCGACAACGCAACCTAAGCATGGGCCCATAATTGGCATTTGTCAAAGCCGTTTTCGATCCTTTCCTTGGCTCTGTACCAGTCACTTCAAATTCAAAAAATAGACATGAACAGAAATCACGATTGATCATACAATTGATGCGATGATTTACAGATGGTTGACATGTACCCCTCCTATACCCGAATGTATGAAAACCTGACAATATTGGTATTTCTACTCACAAACATTACTTATGTAGTTAAATGACCAGAACTTGCAAAAAGAAGTAAATTCCCATATATAATTTTTACAGATGAACATACCGTATCCGTATTCTTCGCAATTACATACTAATAAACCTTTTACATAAGCATATACTCGTGAAATCACTATCCTCCATATAAACATTCAAATTGATTTTCTGATCTGTCAAAACAAAATTATCACTTGAGCATTCTTAATAAGCAATCTCAAACACCCAAGTCAAATCAAAGAGGCAAAAGCATTTACATGGGTTATCATACACTTACCTGAAATAGACCTTTGATTCGATGGGGGTATTCGGGATTATTTATTAAGAATGCTCAATGATAATTGTGTTTTGACAGATCATAACGATCCCAAACTTGAGCATTCTTAATATGCTTTCTTATATTCTTGACCTTCATACTCCATTTCTTTGAATTAAAAGGTTCTCGGTCGCCAATTTGTTAATAAGGAAGATGTTCAGGATAGCCACTATCATGATTGATATTCAGAAATTTGTAACTACTTGTGTGCATAATTTCAAACCCGGTTACTTTTAGCTAAAAAAAATACACTTATTCAATTTAAAACTAATATGGGCATAAAGTGGTGCTCAATAGCTTGTTCATTTTCATTTAATGGTTCATTCCAGGTACAAATTGTGGTTCATTTGTTGTGGTAATCAAGTCAGCAATAGTTGTGTAACTACTTAATTATATGCACGATTAAAACAACTAATTTCCACTTAAATTACACAATAAGAGTGATGTTAATGTTCAATTCATGGCAAGTGCTTCAATCTAAGACAACAACTATAGTCAATTGTGAAGTCAACTCTATGGTATGGTCAATCGCGGAACATGAAACAACTACTATAACCAAATACTACTCGTAGCACACAACTAAAAAAACAGCTCTAATCACAATCTTATCTGATATAAATTTATAGTGAAGTCAAATAGTCGACAAAAACATAAAATCCAAAATAGAAGTTTGAATAATCAAATAAAGGTTTATTAGTATGATCTTAAGAGTTAAGAATGCTCAAGTGATAGTCGTGTTGCTATTCACAATGTATTTTGACAGATCAGGTATTTCCTTTTGAGATCCTAGGATCATACAAAGGACCAATCTAAATACCTGGTATTCAATGTGGAAAATGTAGTAGTGATATGTTATTATTATAGAGAAATGTGAGGCAAAAGAGTGAAAGGCTTAGGCTTACCTCGTTCCCTAAATATGCCACTCTTGTACTATGTTCAAGTGCAGTTGTAACTGTAAATGGTGAACCAAGAGGAACTGACCATCCGAGGGCAAATCAGTGGATCTGCAACATCCTGAAACAAATGTTTCAATAATCATTATCGTTGCAGGTCCGGGTTTTATAAATATGAAAATCATGGAATCTTTAACAAAGATAATTTTTATATCACTTGGTCTTAGTTGATTCAAGATAAACGCAAATGTAAGTGAGAAACCACGCATAACCCATATGAATCACCAAACCAAAAACCCATATTAAATTAAGCATAAACTCACGAACTTTACTACTGAAACTTGAAAATAACCAAAAAACAAAGAAATTAGGGAGCAAGATATATAAAAGCATATTCGTAAACTGAGATAACCAAAAACCTATATGAAATCCGTCCAACCCATATCAAATCAAGCATAAAGTCATATACTTTACAACTAAAATATAACATCATCAACAAATAAAATGAAAAGAATACATAGCAAAATTCAACAAAAAATGAAAAAAAAAATGATCATAAACTCATTTAACCAGTATCGCATATGAATTCCATCATACCGCATCAAATTAAGCATAAAGTCACAAACTTTATACCTAAAACATAAGAAAAATGACCAAATAGTCAAATAAGCTTGAATTCACACATCATAAAACTAAGGAAAAGCGGGATAGAACCAAAGGAAACTACTAAACTAAATTTGTGAATCATTGATTACGGTGGTAGGGGTGTCATTCGGTGACCCGACCCGAACCCGACCCGACCCGAACCCGACCGAGGCAATTCGGGTCGGGTCAATCGGTCCAAAATATATTTGGTCAATCGGGTCAACCCGAGTTGACCGAAGTTCTAAACAAGGTCGGGTTGGGTATATTTTTAGCCTTGACCGACCAAACCGACTAACCTTGGGTTCAACAACACTTTTACAATGTAAAATACTCGGGTTGACCCCAAACCCGAATTGACCCGACCGATTGACCCGACCCTAGTTGACTCGAACCCGAATTGACCCGGCAGTGACCCGAGTTTTAAACAAGGTCGGGTTCGGGTATGTTTTTATAGCTTGACCCGAGTTGACCGACCGAGTTGATCCGAACCCGCCGGGTCGACCCGAATAACACCCTAACGGTGGGCGGGGAGTATAGTGGGGCAGCAGTATACCATAATGGAGGTGTAAAATGAGGCTCAAATCGCCTTCCCATGGGCAACTCTACAATGACCATGCATCTGCAACCATGTAATATTCATCATTACCCTGCCAAGATACGGGAATGCCTGAGGCACACTCATGGAAGAGTTAATGTGCAGAAAGAATGATCGTTGCCCCAGAATACACCAATTTTGGACCCTATTCATCAGTATATGCTTGCAATGGGTTCAAGCTCTGTAAGCCCACTTTGCAATTGCAAATGTATCCGACCCGCCATGGCTGCGAGCACGAAGTTGTGCTCCCCTGCCAAGATACGCATCGATTTGACCCACCATGGTTCAGCAACTTATTATGGCTGAAAAATCATAGATGCACAAAAGCAATATCATCATCACCACCGTATTCCTGGCATAAGCACATAAGTAATCATGAATACCTCCTTATTTAGATCAGAATAAGCAAATAAGCAGAAGCAATTTGGAATACCCCCATCTTCGCAAATTAATACCCCATTGTTATACAATAATCAAGAAACCAATCAACAAAACCAAAATTTAATATAACAAAACCAAGATCCGTGTGTTAATCTAATGTCAAATAATTAGGCCCCAATTCATTTTTAATCATCAAACAATTAAACCCCAATTCATTAAAACCTTAAAGGAAAACAATCAGATTCACTTACATCAAAGAAGCAGATTTAATATGTGTGTATTATGTTTGTTATGGTGTATTACAGAGACATTATTACGGAAGAACGGGAATGAACAGCCACCAATCAGAAACTACTTATGGGTCTCTATTTTCATGGAAGACCAATGACAATGAGAATTAACTCAAAACGTACCACTCAAAACGGACTACTAAGAGATGATGGTTTGATATGTGACAGATTTGTGTGAAGATAAATGAGAGTGGAGAAGAAGGATCTAGAGAAAAAGTGAGGCGATGAAGTTTTTTGTGGTTTTAGTACAGGTAACGCGTATATACATTTGCCGTATGTTTTTAACATCTACGTGAACAGTAACTTTGGAAACACACTTTGGCCAATGGTAGTTCGCCACATCTCTGTTTTTGGTAGTAGAATTTGTATAAACATAAAATCAGCCAATGGCAATTTGACAGCAATGCATGTATAACAAAGATTTCTATACGATCCCAAAACGGGTGTTAGTAAATATATATAATATAATAAGTTGCTCTAATAAAGTGTGTGTACCACAATACACAACAACTATTGCCCATTGAGGTTTAGGAGCAAGCTGATGAAATGGAAGCAGTTGCAAGTTGCAAAGAAATTGAACAAAAACCAGTTATTCTTTTTTTTGCATGATTGAATAGGGTGTCAACACACACTACCTAGTCATACACACATACCATACCTCAATCTTTATCTTTTCGATCGAGTATTTGGAGGAGATTTCACTTAGGTATATTACCTAAAGCTCTTCCATTGGATCTAAAAGAGATAAAGAGTAACTGAAAACATAATAAGGTGAAACTCAAAACTCTCCACGAAAATTGGAGCAAATTAATCTTACCTGATCAAGATTATATCAACCAAACACCCTTGTGTACATCCATCAATATAACAAATTCCCGAACTTAGTTTAAAATAATAAATTACAACAATGCCCCTTTGTGCTTCATCAAACACCCCTTAACATTTATAAAATAGACCCACAAATCTGGGTCGGGGGGAAATGGTAATCATTTTTTATGTTGGATGACAGGTTGTGGCGGAGCTATAGGAACACCGGGTTAAGGTAGTCGTGCATGAGCACATGGAGGTAACTATTGCTAAGATTGCAAAGGATGGGATGCAACCGTCTTCATAAACACCTCATTTTATCATTGATCTTCCTTAAATTATGTAGCTTTTTGGTCGGGCTATTTTTTAATTGCATAGGTAATATTTGATCTTACAAGTAACTATCTATAATAATTACGATTAAAGAGTACATATATATTGTCTACTGAGACTGTTTAACACGGGCCAAAGTAATGACCCAAACACTTTCAATGGCTAAATAGGAGCTCTACAACTCAAGCTGAAAGCTTGAGAAAACATTATTACCATACTCATATTGTTCCAAGATAAATATAGCAAAAAAGTACCTTTAAAAGTCCTTTGAACCATGTTTCTTTCAGTCCCTTTTTGTAGCTTTGGTAAAATGTGCTCTTTTTTTCATGCCATTTCAACATTTCAAATTAAGAATAAACTTAAAAACTTTACTTACAAATAGAATATGCTACTTTGTGTTGCTATATTTTCGATCAACAGATCGCTACTGATACAACTTGTTTCATTTTAAATAGAATATGCTACTTTGTGTTGCTATATTTTTAAGACACCAACACTCTTAAATATACAGATTAAGACACCAAGACAATTAAAACAACATATTTAGTAATATTATATACTGGTTGCATCAGTAGCTGCTGATGTATTCATCTATAATATCAAGAACAAAATCATCAACCGAAAAAAATCTGCTCCGTACAAATTAACAGGGGTCGCAAATAGACCCGGAGACCCCAAACAAAATTAAACATCAAGGACAAAACCATAAAAATAAAACACACAAACTTTTTAAAGTCCTCTTCTCATAGACATTTGATTAAGCACTTCTTGACAAATTCATCAAACATCTAGTATCCACATATGTAGGAGGCTGATTTTTTTTTGAGGATTAAAATTGAAAGAGTAAAATTTAAAAATACATGTATCAGTTTAACAGTGATTACTCAAGATTAATATCGACGATCAACCATCTTTGTTCAAGTTCTTGAATAGTTTTATATAATTTGTATTTTTATTTTAATGAATGAAAAGTTAGTTAGTTTGGAAAAAATTGAAAAGAAAATAAAATAGTATGACCCAAAAAAGTGGTTTTGACTTGAGTGATAAAAATGTAAAAAGGAAAAATGCTAAAATGCCGTTGAGGTGGTTCTTTAGCTTGAGCCGCCACACCTGATGTTCTAAATACAAAAAGAAAATAGTTATGGGTGATGTGTAAGTGATAAAAAATGTAAAATGGAAAAATGCTAAAATGTCGTTGAGGTAGTTCTTTAGCTTGAGCTACCACACCTGATGCTCTAAATACAAAAGTTAATCACCTTTGCTCAGGTCCTAAACCATGCCAGTATGTATGACCGGACTATAATGCATGATGCACACATAAATCATAAGGAAAATGATTGTCATATGCTAAAATGCATGCCTAATAACATGCCTAAGAACAAGACAATCACAAGTGGCAAAATCAAAAGTGAAGATTTAAAAAAGAAAATGCATGAGTGATGTGTCATATTGTTAATAGATTAGACAAAATTTAAGCATTTCTGTTAAGTCTCTCTATCATTGCTTAAATCATTAACATGCTAACCAAAAGCAATCATAAACATGCTAACCAAATATCATTCAACCATATACATAACATTGTTTAATCATATCATATTTTTAGTTGCATCATTTAACATCCAGTGATGATTGATGAGACACAGGAAGTGCAACTGTAGGGCCTTGAGGCCCACTTTGTTTATCACCAGAGTCCACAGCAACAGGCAGCCCATTCTGTACCCATGCAAGATATCCACCTCCCATGTTGTAGACATGCTTGAATCCCTACAAATAATTTTTATATTGAATTACTGTCAAATTTGTAATACTTGATTAAAGATACCTTAAGTCATCTAGTGCTCAAAAAATTAGACTGATAATAACAGTAATTTTCTTTTTACATTGAAAAGGTGAAATGAACACTGATGTTGAATCTAGAAGAGATAACAAACTTACTGCGTCGAGAAGATCATTAGTTGCATATACCGAACGAACCCCGGATTGACATCCCTTCAAACATAAAAAAGAAAAATGATGATTAAAACAGAATGGAGTTTTATGGGGGATAATAAGCCCAAATGCACATAGGTTTTGATAAAAGGGAATATGAATTTGAAATCTAGTAAATACTGTTTAATTGTGTGTTTTACAACTTACAAGTACATCTTACCGAATTAATGGATCCGTAAACATTTTGTTAAACTGAGGGATGCTTCAAATAATTTGTTAATTTTGTTCGTAACCATGTGTTTTTGGGTTATCACGTATAGACATATGTCAAAGATGATATGCAAAAATGTACAGAGGTGGAATATGTGGATTTTGGTTATATTTTCATGCCTCAACTAGGCCTAAGATTTCTCAAGTTCATTTGTTAAATCAAATCCAACAAATTTCCGTCAATTATACTGCCGAGTAACCCTGCATAGCAACGAGATTTCTATCGGCACAAAGTTATAGTTGCAATATTTTGGTTAAGTGGTTATTGTAACGTTTATACATAAAACGGTAAAATATCAAAATGTAATTGAAAAAAAATCGTGTGTTTTTCAAAAATTATAAAGTGTGTGAAACAAAAAAGCTTCCATTTCATGTAGCTGTGGTTAAAGATTATAAACCGTGTATTTTTAAGTTGATATTGGTTGTCAAAATTGTCATTCATGTCTTTTAAGTTTACATTAATTGTCAAAGTTGCCATTTTAGAAGTTAAAGAGTATATTAAGGAAACAATTTTACTCAGTTTTAAGACTTTCTAAGTTTTTAAAACTAAACCAAAACAGTTTATATGTAGTAGATATAAGAAGTTAGTAATAACTAATAAGTTGTTTAAGTTATGTTATTGTTAAGAGACATTTCCACCATTTATTTTTGTTTGGTTATCTAATATATGCTTGCCTTTCTAGAAAAACTGTATAGAGTAATTTGTCTTTTAAGGCAAAACTATACAATAGAAACTATAGTAGTTATTCATGGATAAAAACTAAAAAGTAATTAATTGTATATTTGGCATACCACAATAAGATGATCATCCTTTGTAAACAGTGGCAGTACTTGTTCCAAGAAGTTGGGATTCTTCACTCTACCTAAAACCACACAATTAATTATTTAATTTCCACAAACAACATAAACTCAAAAGATTTAAGCAAAACTATAAAAGTAAAACGATAATTTAAAATTACCATCAGGGGTATTAAACATGTTTGGAATATTGATAACATCTTTAACATCAACATGACCTTTCTTGAATTCTTCCTCAGTCCTATCACAAATAATTTACTTCATAAAGTTAAATAAAAGCCTACTATAATAACTAAAATTCATCAAACTAGTTATACAAACATAAATAAAGAAAACATAAGTACCTAACGTCTAGGTAACGGTAATCACTGTTAGTTAGAAGATCGTTAGCTTTTAGAACATCGATGGTGATGACCTCATGCGATTCCGAGCTACATGACCAAATATAAAAAATATAAATAAATAAATACAAATAAATTAATCATGACGTGAAAACTGTGAAATAGAACTTATACCTGGATTTGGTGTTCATGATGAGAAAAAATGAAAAATGTTCAAGAGTGTAATGAGCAAAGATAGAGTGCACGACTCCCATATAATATGAGGTGCATCATGAATAAGATGGATTGTGATTGGTTTGGGTCCACAAAGTTGTGTGTGCATTTTAACTTTTTATGAATACCACATATTTTAGTATCGAGAAATCATAGAGTGACCTAAATTTAAGCATAATTTTAGGGTATTGATTTGTACACTTTTATTTGTTATTTGTACATTTAAATATACAAACACAGTAAGCGGCGTAAGATAAGCGTCTGACATAACTAAACGCGATTTGAGTGTCTGAATAAGAATTTGGGTGTCTGAATCATTAGTCATAATTTTTTAAAATTATGTGGCGTTATTTCATGGATGTGAATGAGGCTAACTTATTTTAATCTATCGAATGTGGTTTTGTAACTTAAAATTAGGTACAAGTTTCAATCTCTATCATTCTCTTTATATGTAAAGGTGCAATACATCTTGGTATATTGTCACATCAATATCTTATTATTTTATATAAAACTACTCACAAGACATTGAACATTACTCACTTTAATGCATTCCATATCATCATTTAGTTATTTTTTAACATTACATTAATACAAAAATAAAGGTCAAATTACAATACAGTTTTTATTGTTTCACATAAATGCCGAAAATAGACCTTAGTTACAAATTACATTCATTTCGTCTTTAATGTATAAATGTCCACTAATGAATTAAAATTGTTTGGGTTTTAATTTTATTCGTCTTATGTAAATATATTTTGGTAGTATGATATCTTCTTGTCAGTGTTTTTAATTGAATTGATTTTACCTTATTAAAAGTGTTGTTGTGTTACCGGGCCATATGGTGTTATTCTCACTTATTACCCATCATACATCTCAAAGACTCGACGCAAATGATACTTTAACAAGTATGGGGCATTTTAAAATAATAAACTCTGTCATCACCGTATAATATAAGTTTGTTCAGAGACCCACAAGAATTCAATGAACGCAAAACGTGGCACCTTCACAGTGGATTGAACATTTAATAGAGTGCTATTAAGTGCATCCAACATTACACATAATTAGAAATTGGACTACATTGCGAAATTAATATTCGAGACAAATATTCGACCAACCACAGCGAAGGTTTTGATGAAGATAGTACCCAAATGGGTAAGTTACCCGTTAGCAACAAATGGAATCTACTGGTGCGATTCCTTGTTTAAGATCGTTAAATAAAGGGGATTGATCCAAAACGTTGATGTCGTTGTTCCACCCAGGAGTACCAAAGAAAGCATGACATATCCATAAGTCTTGTGACGCAACAGCTTCCAGCAAAATGAACGAATTCGGACCATGATCACGTATAACATATTGACCTTTGTGTGCATTTGGACAACCAAATTACTCCCAATCTGTACAGTCAAGGCTTCCTAACATCCCCAGAAACCCATGTGTTTCCTCTGGACCAAAAAGTTCCACAACAGACTTACAAAAATTATCAAGACATCGATGAGAAGTTTTCTCACCCATCTGCAGATATTCGTCTAAAGCATCAGGAACCGCGCCGTATGCCAATTGACGAATTGCGGAGGTGCATTTCATCAATGCTATAATGCCTTCTTTTCCGGCACAATCAACATTACTAATAAAAAATGGATTATGAATAGTTACCTCCCGAACTATCCAGTTGAAAAGAGATCGATTCATTCGGAACCTCTTTCGAAAAGTACGTGCATCGTAGAATGGGTTCTCAGTAAAATAGGTGTCGACTAAATGTTCATGAGCACCATAATGATCTTGATTAAGGCGATTTATCACCGGGCGATTTGATTTTCGTCTATTTTTAATAAACGACACCAATATTGCAATAAAATTCAATCTCCGACTTGTAACTTCTCGTTCTTCTTCTGAGTCGGTGAAAATAATCGTATCGGAATTCATTTGAAAAATAAAAGGAATGAGATATATGTTGTTTGAATGATATATAGAGAAGATATGTATAAAAATGGTGTAGTTTTGATGTATTTATAGAGAAAAAATAGGTAGTGGGGATTTTTTTTCTTATATGCAACGGATACTTTTGACTACATGGGGGCCCCTTTGTTTTTGTTTTTGCGCAAGGTGAACTGATCACCATAAATTGCATTGTTGTGTGAGTCGCGCGCGAATTGAGGTAGAAAGTAAGGGGCTCACGCGTGAATTAAGGTTTCAAGGAGAAGGGATCACTCCTTTGCCGACCAGCCTAAAACATCATAGATTTTTAAATTAAAAAATAAAAATTTGCACCAAAGAATTATTGTATTCAACATTCAAATCATATTAAATCTGTACTTTTTGCTATCATTCTTCTTCTTCATATATTTTAGTAACAACCAGTTTTCTATGGGAAAGGTTATTATGACCAATTTTTTTACAAAAGGGAACCTTTTCGGTTTTTGCGTTTTTTTGTTTTTTTACCTTTTTATTTTTATAATTTTGTTTATATCAAAAAATTATAAATTTGAAAGTACGGAACATAAAATATAAATTTTATTAAATCAAATGCTTAAAACTGTCAGAAATACGAAACATAAACTAATAAAAAACTGTGTTGTACTGAAAATAAAAAAGGGACAAACGTGACCAAACCCCCCTTATATCACATCCTAGGATGGGTCCCTATAGAATAACCTATTTTCTATTTGTCATAAACTTAGCTCTGAATATAGGCTTGATTAATGTGCAACTTGAGGTTGAGAGAGTTAAACTTGTAGTGATTGCCTTGACTTGACCGATAGGAGTAGAAGCACTCGGTGTACTTTCCAAGATCTTTGTTTGGAAATCCTTAGTCAATTGACCAACTTGGTCTCAAATTCTTGATAATGGCATTTTGATTCCTTGTGTTCATTTATGTGTTCTCTTGAAGTTTCTTCATCAACTCATCATTTTCGGTTTGCCTTTTAGTTGACTCAGCCATGTACTTGTTGATTGTTTCTTCAAGGTCAGTCATCTTCTCTCCAAACATATGGTGGTTGTCCTCTCGAGTGTAGTACTCCATTTGGTGGTTTTCCTCTCGAGTGTAGTACTCCGGTGGTCTTACACGGTACCTTCCACCATTTTCTTGGAGTTGCCCTCTCGAATGTAGTACTCTGATGGTCCTACACTATACCTTCCACCATTTCCTTGGAAAGGCCTTCCGAACTCACCATACTTAACCACTTTACCCTCTTCTTTCGAAGGGCATTTCTTAGTCAAATTAGGTGTGACAAATGGTAACTTTTCAGACTTGTTTTAATAATAAATGTAATTTATTATTTGCCTATTTTTCCTTTTTGAGCATTCCGAACTCACTGGACTTGAAAACGAGAAGATATCTCGCATACTGCGAAAAATGTCACGCAACGCGTACTGGAATGAAACAAAACCTAATAAACATTCAACTTTGAAAACTTTTACAAGATATTTATTTCGTCATTTCATTGAGGGAGTTGATATACACACCACCAAAAGTGATGTGCACACCACAATCATGCATATGTGGTGTTGTACTATGTGTATCGCTAATGTGATTTTGTGGTATGCACATCACTTTTGGTGGTGTGCATATCACCTCCCTTTCATTAATGTTTCCTCAAGTTTACATTTAAAATACGTATTTTAACATTTTAAACAAAACCGACTTCGTTTCGTGTTCCCGATGACTTTTAATAAACTTAACGTACACCCGACTCTTAATAAACTAAAAAAATACAAAATGGTCCCTCGTGTTTTGGACTTGTCGTCCGCCCACCCTCAAGAATCACACCCTTTACATTTTTTTTCACAAGTTTTAAATAAAATTGATAAAAGGCATTAGGGTTTCATTTTAACCCACGCATTCACTCACTACAACCCTAGCACACCACACTTTCTACCTCTCCTCTCTTAGCTGCCGCTGCCATCCCTCAAACAACCATCAAACCACCATTTCATCCACGTTTGAGTCAAGAAACAAGAAGATCGAAGATCCAAGAGTATTAGTTGGGGTTTTGTTCGTGAGTTTTGAGTCGTCCTTGTGTCAAAACCGATCCCTAACAATCCTCATCTTGTAGGTATTACTTTAAAAACTCATATAATCCTCTTCTAATCCTTTTTATCTACTTATTTCAAACGAAAATCAAGTTTTATAAGAGATTTAATATCAAATCGAATACATAACCCCATAAAAACGGGTTATGTGATTCGAATGGTTTAAAATTGATTTAAAGAAAAAGAATCTACGTTTCATTGTGGTTGTTTTGGTCTAATAATCTTTTTCTTTTTATGTGCATGTTTTTGTGCTTATTCGCTTATTTTATAAGCATCGAGTGCTTATTGGTGTTGGGTTGGTCTCGTATCCAAAGGAAAACCCACGTAGGGTTTGGGCCGTAGCCTGTTTGGTTTTGGATCCATGTTTGTTGCTTATTTTCTTTGCTTATCTTTGGAACTTATAGCTTATTTATTTATTTTTAAATACTCTCAAAAAGCATATGTTGTGTTTATTTGGTATCGACACAAAAAGATAACTCAAAGAGTTGTTTGTTTTGATGCTTAAATTTTTTGGCTTATTTGTTTGTGGCTTATTTCGTGCTTATTGGTGATTTTTGGATATAGGCTTATTTGGATGTGCTCATTTTGTTTGGCTTATTTTTCAGTTTTTGCTTACATCCCAATCAAAGACTTCAGCTACAAGGCCCTTGTTTTTTCCCTGCACAGATTTAACATTTTGTGTAGTTTGTGAGGGAGTGGCCTCAAGAATGGCTAGCTTGGCCTTAGCTTTCCTATATTTTGCTTCAAAATCAACAGCTTTGTTTTGGTCAGACTTATTTTGATAAGTTTAAGGAGATTGAAAGAGCTTGGGTTGAAACTTGCTTAAACCTAAGGATTGATTTGACCCTGAGGGCTTGTATGAGGGTTCTGAAACAGTTTTTGAAAAACAATCTTTAGGAAAATGACCCTTTTGTGACATTTAAAACACTCAGTGTCCTCATTGGCTTTAGCATTTGAAAAGTTTTTGTTTCTTCTTATAAATCTTTTTGAATTAGCAAGGAGTTCCCTTTCCTAAAACTCAATGTTTAAGTCATTCAGGTACTCCTCACTAGTTCTCTCATCAGCCTCATCATCAGAATTTTCTTGAAAATCCTGAACAACACTGTTTGAAAAGAAAGCAGTTGAAATGGGTGTTGAGGTGGTTGTCAGGGACTTTTAAGTTCCCGAGACTTTTTTAAATCATGGTATCGTCTATTGATGAGATTATCTTCATAGACGAATTTCCCATAGATTTCAGGAAGTTCAAGAGTCTGACTATGATTTGTGTTAATACAAATAAACCGTAAAAACGTTTATGAATATTTTGCGATCTCTTTATGTTTTGTTGATAACAAATATAATGTTATCTTAAGTAAAACTATAAGGATACATGTTACTTTTGTAAAGAATTTACATATAGCCATTTAAATACAAAATGTTGTAATAAATCATTTGTTGTAATAGTTTATTAGGATGGGTAAAAATCACAACCCATGGATCATATCCATAACCCATGGTGCTAACCCATACCCACTTGACTAGATACAATGTACTCATTAGATACATTGAATCTAAAAGAATACCCATGGACCAACCCATAACCCATGACCCATGACCCATAACCAAAAACCCATAGGCAAGAGGGCGCCCCACGGATCCCTAGGATTACACTAGACGGATCCCTTGTGGGAGGATCCGTGGGATCCAGGAGCGATGGCGATTTTGCCTATAAATGGCGCCATTTCTTCATTCTAACTCGCCCTCTTCTTACTAATTCTCTCATATACTCTCATTCTCTTCTAATAAAAGATCACTTGATCTAGAGTACTTCCTCTTTCTTTCTTTAGTGATTCTCATATAGGTCATTCTCTAAGGCGAGATCACGAGCATTCTACAAGTCATCTAAGTAAGGGTCCTTGATTGACTTGTTCCTCCTGAATTTACATGGCGAAGATCTTGTATTTGATATTCACATATTTGTTGTGTAATAGTCGTGTTGGTTTGGTCCACCGTGTTACGGACTCGGTATTTAGCTTTGTACCTTGAAAAGGTGTAAGCAACGTTGTGAAGGCTTCTCGCCAAGTTGAAGGAGTTTGTTGACATAGTGCTTGATCTCGAGTAGGTGACTCGGGGAGTGGAGTAGGCGAGGAAGGTGTCCTTGTAGCAGAACCACTATAAATCGGTTGTGTCATTTCTATCCCTTTGCTTTTCTTTATTTACTTGCTTTATCATTAGATCAATACTTTCTCTACATCCATACGATCTCACATATTATCGAATCTAAAGTTTTTGAAACTAACTAAAAATCAGTAAAACTATTCAATCCCCCCTCTAGTTTTCCACAATTTGCATTTATAAGCCCCTGAGAGAAGTTCAACCATTTCCCAGGGAGACTGTTAACAAAACCACATTTATTTAATGTTTAGAAACTTGACACCATCATTTGACAATTCATTCAAGAAGTTTTTATAACGGGTGTAAGTTTGAGAGAGGGTTTCAGAGTCTTTGGCTCTAAAGGTATTGTACTCAAGTTTCAGGTCCATGATCTTGTTTTCCTTGGTATCTGAGGGACCTTTATAGTACGTGAACCAAGTCATTCCATGTTTGTTTGGTTGTACTACGACTAATGATATTTGGGAATAAAGCTATGATTACCAGCGATAAGTATGGAAGACATGCTAAAGATTACACTAGCGGTGGAAACACATTACCACCGCCGGTACATTATTACCACTGCTATTAGGATAATTGTTATGTATCCGAATACTGATAAGTATAGAAAAGATCTTGTGTATATTCTATATTGTTAGCATTATATTTATCTTATAAAGGACTCCTTGTGCTATAAAAGGAGATTCTAGGTCATTGTTTAGAAAACGTATTATTCATATAAGCTTCAAGGTGTAACCCTAGTGATAAGAAAGATCACTCGTATTATTTCTTAATAATATTGGAGCTTTGTGTTAAACTGTTCTTACTTACATTACATCATATAACCCATCTTCTAAGTATTACTAAGTATATTCCGCGTGCTTATTAATATAATTCAAAATATTACTAACACAAGGTGTGTGTTTAGATCCATCAAGTGGTATCAGAGCGAAGGTTCTGATATTTTGATTTAGAAGATCCAAGGAATAAGCTTAACCTACTCACTCAAATCAATGGAGATGGAAAACCGGTCAATTACGCTCCGAGGCTTCTAAGCTCAAACTCAATGAGTTTGAGATGTGGAGGATAATGATTGAGCAATACTTTCTCATACAAGACTATGCCTATGGAGATCATCTTACTTGGTGATTCCTTGAGGCTCGAGAATAAGGCGAGAAAGTTGGTGATCAAGAAGTTATGTGATTCTTGTACGAGACTAATGATGAAAGAGCAAAGAAGAAGAATGATCTGAAGGCTAGAAGTTTGTTACTTATGACTCTTCCTAAAGATCAGATTATTGCTTTCAGTAAGTACAAGACAACAAAAGAACTCTTTGAAGAGATTTGCTCAGTGTTTGGTGGCAATGATGCTACAAAGAAGACACAAAAGACATTGTTGAAGCAAAGTTATGAAAACTTCTCTGCTTCAAGCAATGACTCACTTGACAGCATCTTCACCAAACTCCAGAAGATTGTTACACAACTGATTGTGTTTGGAATTGAGGTAGAAAAGGAAAACCTCAATTTGACGTTTCTAAGAAGTTTGCCTTTTGAGTATCATACAAATGTTATAGTCTGGGAAAATAAACCAGAGATTGAAACAATGAAGCTCAATGATCTTTACAATAACTTCAAACTCATTGAACAAAGGTTGAAGAAGGCAGGGAAACTTGGTACAAGCTCTAGCGACTTGGCATTGTTGTCAACCTCTGTTGATGATGATGATCCCCGAAGATAGCGGTGATGACGATTTTGCCATTCTTTGGTTCTCTGATTTCCATGGTTATGTTAGTGTTACCAATGCGGGTTCAAAGAAGAAGGTTCTTTGGTATTGGAGATCCTACCTTTTATGCTTTTATCTCCACTCGAGTTAATGGCTCTATATTAACTCATGAAGACATAGAGCAAATTGATGAAGATGACTTGGAGGAGATGGACATAAAATGGCGGATAACTCTTCTTAGCATGAGGCTAGGAAATTCTACATGAAGACCTAGCAAACCAATACACATCAATGGTGGTGAAACCGCGGGGTTCGATAAAAGAAAGTAGAGTGTTTCAAGCTGTCACAAGTTGGGGCATTTTGCTAGAGAATCTGAAGACCAAGGAACTGGGACAAAAGGTCTACTTGGTACAAGCAAAAGAAAGAACCAATTATGGAAGAACCAAAGGCAATCGGCAATTGATGGTGTGAGCTATGATTGGAGTTTCATGGTTGATGGACAAGAGGAACAACCTTGAGATCTGCTCTTGTGTCTGAACATGCTCTCAAGGCTTTCTCGACTCTTAGGTACAAAACTTTGAAAGTTGTTCTAAAACATGTAGGGCTTTTAGAGAATGTGAAGGCTTAATGAATTATTTAACAACCAAAAACAGAGTTGTTTCTTTGCTAATTATCTTGTGTCAAACCTTAGAAGAGGCATATCATTTTAGAGAAACAACTAGAGCATTATAGAAAATGAGTCAAAATATAATGATGATATGATTATTCTTAGAAGAGATAGATCATAAGACAACGATGAATGAGGCATTAAAGAAGAGTTTGAAAAACTTAAAAGATAAATGAGAATGTCAATTTAACTGTTGACACCTGTTATTATCAGTCTAAGTTAATTGATAAAATTTGGAATGCTCAAATTACTAGTAAAGTTAAGTCTGGTATGGGATACAATACTGCTCCTCCACCATTGAGGGGTGTTCAATCACCTCCTGGCATAGATTTAGCTCATACAGGATTAGAAGAATTTCAGGAACCTATTCGTGAGTATAGTCCTCTCAAGTTTGTGAAAAATGAGGAAGAAGTTAAGCTTGAATCTGATGTTTTTGAAAGTGCTAGTGACTCATCAGTTGTAGATGAGAATGTTAAAAAGAATGTAGAGGCTTCTATCCCAAAAGTTGTTAATACTATTACATAGGAACCCAGGAAACAAGTTAACAAGCCTAGAGCAACTGTAAGGTATGCTGAGATGTATATAAACAAGTCATCAACTCCAAGGGGTAACCATAGGAGTTGGAATCATGTCAAATCTCAACAACTAGGTAGTGATTTTGTGATGTACACTAAAGCATGTTATATCTGTGGTAGCTTTAATCATTTACATGCAAATTGTGACTATCATGTTGGGAGAAGGGAAGTCCATGGGAATAAAGGGTGGAGTCAAGCAGTTTCAAAACAAAATACACCCTAATTCAAACACAAAATGATCCCAAGAGCGGTTCAACTAAGAAGTGGTCTTAAAACTCTTGCCATCGGTAAAAGCTGTTAACTTGGTCACCCTAAATCACATGTTACAAGTGCAAAATCCAAAACAACTTTTGCAAAATCTGCACAAACAGGGAAAAGGTGCATTCAAAATAAAAGGGTTAAATATAACCAACGGTGGGCACCTAAAACTAAATCGTGATTACTTGCTGCTCGATCAAAGTTCCTACAAGGGTTGTAAACAAAACGGAAACATGGAAATCTTGTGAAGGCCTCGACGTTGGGAATGAAAACCTAAAGGAATTACCTCAACAACCAATCCCAATGGTGTATCAATGACCTTTGATAGATTTAACTATATTGATACACGAGGCGAGATCCAAGTCAATCATGGCTTGGGTCCCCAAAGGAAACTAACTCCTTTCTTATATGTGCGGGAACATCCAAGGACAAAAGATCGGATCAAGGCTACACGGATAGTGGATGTTCAAGGCACATGACCGGCAACAAGTCCTATCTCTGATTTTGAACATTATGATGGACGGTATGTCGACTTTGGAGGTGGAGTTAATGGAAAAGTTGCTAGTAAAGGGTCATCAAAACTCGTAACTTGGACTTTGAACACATGTACTATGTAAAAGAGCTTAAGTATAATCTTTTAGTGTGTCACAAATGTGTGACAAGAAAAACAATGTTCTTTTACTAAAGATATGTGCTTTGTTCTCTCTAAGGATTTTAAGATGCACGATGAAAGTTAGATTCTTCTTAAGATTCCTAGAAAAGGCAACTTATATAGCTTTGATATGAACAACATTGTTGCTAAAGATGATTATGCTTGCTTGCTTTACAAAGGCCATGATGGATGAATCCATGCTATGGCATAGAAGACTTGGTCATGTTAACTTCAAAACAATTAATAAGATTGTCAAAGATGGTTTGCAAGAGAAACACCTCGGAAAAGATTTGAAAATGATCAAACTGTGTGGCTTGTCTTAAAGGCAAACAACACAGGAGCTTCTTGCAGTCGAGTTGGTTAACTCTTTTGCTCATCCACTTCAAATGTTACATATGGACTTGTTTGGTCCTACATCGTGAAAGCGACTTAAATCTTAAGTATTGTCTTGTTGTGGTGACGATTTTAGCGGTTTATATGGGTTTTCTTTCTAAGGACTAAGGATGAAACAACTGGCATCCTTAAGATCTTCATCACAGAAGTTGAAAACCAATATGATATGAAAGTTAAAATCATTAGGTGTGACAATGGGACAAAATTTAAGAATAGAGTTATGGATGATTTTTGCAGAGATAAAGGTATTAAAAGAGAATTTAGTGTTGCTAGAACTCCTCAACAAAATGGTGTTGCTGAGAGGAGAAACATGACACTTATGTAAGATTATACAAGAGAATGATTATTGAATGATTGTTGTGTTTATTGCCTTGTTATTGCTTTGCCCATTACAGACATATATAGTAGGATACATAGTAGACTTTTGGGTAAACTCCCCCAATCAAGCCACTAATTGACACTAATTAATGACATATCAAGCCACTAATTGACAATTTAACACTCCCCAGTTTGTTTGCGAAATCATGGCTCGAATCGAGATTAAAGCTAATAAACAATAAACTAAAGCAAGTAAATAATTGTTGATGAAGACATTCGACAGCAAGCGGGAGCATCTTCAGCAGCAGGCAACAAACCGGGTAAACCAAAGTATCCGTACCAAACAGGATAAACCAAAGTATCCTGACCAAATGAGATAAACCAAAGTATCCCTTACCAAATAAAACGGGATGAGACAATGAAAGTTGGTTATAAAACTTCAACCCCCAAAGAACCTTCCAAACAAACGGGGCGTGCTTTTCCCTAGAAAAACATAAAGATCCAATATATATATTTTTTTTAATTTAATGGTGAGTTTAGAAGTGGGATAGATTGATTCGAAGAGGGAGAATGGAGGTGAGGAAAGTGTCTGATGAAGGTGAGCAGATGAGAAGGCAGCGTAGCAGGTGAGAAGACAGCATGTGAGGAGATGAAGGTGAGCAGATGAGAAGGCAGCGTAGCAGGTGAGAAGACAACAGGTGAGGAGGCAGCAAAGGTTGAAGGAGAGGCGTGAAAGACCTTTTTTTTTTTTTTTTTTTTACAATCGTCTCGGGAATAAGAACCCTAGATTCGACACCAATAAAAGTCGTCTAGAATAACAACCCTAGATTCGACACCAACAAAAGTCATCTCGGAATTGATACCCTAGATTCGACACCAATAAAAGTCGTCTCGGGAATTGATACCCTGGATTCGACATATAAATAACAATATATATATATATTTTTTTAATCACAAAACAAGAATAGAAGCGTCGGTAAAAAGAATATAACCAACACACCACCACATATTTTATGTGGTTACCACTTTCCACATAAACAAACAACACCCACTTTAGCTGCTCCTTTCTTTTTATTTCGTTCTTCCCCAAACATAAAAACCAGAAATGGTTTCTCCTTTTTCTCCTCCTAAGATCCCAAATCAGTAAAGATGAGAAATCATTTTCACATCCTCCCTCCCAAGGTTGTATCACGAGATAACATAGGGAGATGAAGATTGATGGTGAGGTTTTCTAATTTCGTCCCTCCACAAGATTGAGGCCAAGAAAGAGTAGTCAAAGCTTCTTTTAGTCCTCTATTTATAGAGAGGAAAAGAGAGATCGAGATGAAAGCTGTCGTCTTGAGAATAGTTGAGGGAATAGAGAGATCGAGATGAAAGAGATCGAGATCGAGATGAAACCTGTCATCTCGGGAATAGAGAGATCAAGATGAAAGAGATCGAGAGGGAAAGAGAGATCGTGTTGAGGGGAGTAGTTGAGGTGGTAGTTGGTGTTGGTGTCCGGAGGTTGGCCGGAGCGGCCGCCGGAAGTTGAGAGGAGCAGGTGGGTTGTCTTTTATTACTTGATATTTGAAAATGAAAGATGACAAAGGTTAATATTTAAAGAGCCCTCAGAACCTCAGGCATGTAGCCGTGGCCGGAGGCGGCGCAGAAGATCGAGTTTAGGTTTAGGGTTAGAGATTTTAATTCTACGATACCATGTAAGATTATACAAGAGAATGATTATTGAATGATTGTTGTGTTTATTGCCTTGTTATTGCTTTGCCCATTACAGACATATATAGTAGGATACATAGTAGACTTTTGGGTAAACTCCCCCAATCAAGCCACTAATTGACACTAATTGACAGCACATATCAAGCCACTAATTGACAGCCTAACAACTTATAGAGGCTGCTAGAACCATGTTGGCAGATTCAAAATTGCCAATCACTTTTTAGGCGACGGTTAACCTTTGCATGTTATGTGCAAAACAGGGTTTTAGTAGTGAAAGCAAAGAACAAGACACCTTATGAGTTATTTAGAGGTAGACATCCAATCCTAGACTTCATGAGACCATTTGGATGTCATGTATCTATTCTCAATACCATAGATTATCTGGGCAAATTTGAAGAAAAATCTGATGAATGGTATTTTGTTAGGTATTCCATGGTTAGTGAAGCTTTCAGAGTATTCAACTTAAGAACCCAAAAGATTAAAGAGAATATGCATGTTGAGTTCACGGAAAACAAAGTGAATGTCAAAAAGGCGGTCCGGAAAATTTGTTTGATCTTGATACTCTAACCCATACTATGAATTATGTACCTATCTCTACGGTACATCTACTTATGATTTTGCATGATCGGAAGAGTTTCTTGATGATGATGAACCAAGCAAGGATCAAGTAGATGATCAAGATGAATTGAGTTTGCCACTTTGGGACTATCACGATAATGATGATATACCAAAGGCGGAGATGCTCAACCTTCTAATGATTACGGAAAGGAAGGAGATAGCAACATGAACACTAAAATCACGAAGCGGTGGAAATTGATTCACTACTAGGCGTAAATCTCCTTGCAACACCGTAGTGGAAAATACAACTCCGTTACAAAGGAAGCTCAAGCCAATGATGTTGAAATCTCAAATATGCCGAATGAAATTGCAGTTTCTCATACTCCCCATACCTCAATTCATAAATCACATCCTCTTGAAAATGTAATTAGGGATGTACATTCATCAGTGAAGACTAGAAGACAATCAAAATTGCCTGATGTTCATGGGGTTATTAGTGAAATCTATGAATCTAAGAATCATGAAGGCAAGATTGAATGTCTGTTCATATGTTTTATGTCACAAATGGAGCCAAAGAATGTATACAAGGCACTTGAAGATGAAAGTTGGGTGGAAGCAATGCAAGAAGAGTTGCTCCAGTTCAAGCTTCAAAAGGTTTGGGTGCTTTGTGATTTACCTTATGGCAAGAAGGTAATAGGTACTAAATGGGTGTTCAGAAACAAGAAAGGATGAAAGAGGAATTTTTATCAGGAACAAAGCTAGGCTTGTGGCTCAAGGATACACTCAGGAGGAGGGTATTGACTATGAAGAAGTGTTTGCCCCAGTTGCAAGAATTGAAGCAATTAGGATGTTCTTAGCCTATGCATCTTTTATGGGCTTTAAAGTCTATCAAATGGATGTAAAAAGTGCTTTTCTATATGGGCAGATTGATGAGGAGGTATATGTTTCACAACCTCCAGGCTTTGAAGACCCTGACTATCCGAAAAAAGTATACATGGTGGTTAAAGCTTTGTATGGCTTGCATCAGGAACCAAGAAAATGGTATGAGACCTTAACTACTTATCTTCTTGATAATGGGTTTCATAGAGGCAAAGTGGATCAGACTTTGTTCATCAAGAAAGACAAGAATTATATCTTGTTAGTTCAAGTATATGTTGATGATATCATTTTTGGATCTACAAAGACAGAGATGTGCAAAGAATTTGAGAAACTAATGAAGGAAGAATTCAAGATGAGTTCTATGGGTGAACTCACATTCTTTTAGGACTTCAAGTACAACAAAGGCGGATGGTATTTTCATCAATCAAGATAAATATGTGGTACGAGATATTAAGGAAGTTCAAGTTCTCGATGCAAAGTCATCCGGCACCCTGCTGACAAGACTACACATCAACTCTTGAAGGAAAATAGTGGTGAAGCGGTTGATGTGCACATGTAGAGATCTATGATTGGTTCTTTGATGTATCTTACGTCATCTAGACCCGAGACATTATGTTTGCAGTATGTGCTTGTGCAAGGTTTGAGTCACTCCTGTGTTCTCACTTGACTCTCTGTGAAGAAGATTTTGAGATATCTTAAAGCATTTCCTAATCGAGTTTATGGTACCCTAGAGAATCACCTCTAGAGGCGGTTACTTATTGAGATAGTGACTATCTTGGAGCTAGTTTGGATAGAAAATCTACAAGGTGGATGCCAATTTCTTGAAGCAGGTGGTGTCATGGCGGTGCAAGAAACAAACAATGGTGGCAAATTCATCAACCGAAATGAGTATGTGGGCTGCTTGCAAGTTCTGTGCTCAAGTTCTATGGCTTCAAAATCAACTTTTGTACTATGGGTACAATTTTATGAATACCATCATTTATATTGACAATACCAGTACCATTTGCATAATTAAGAATCCAGTTCAACACACAAAGACTAAACATATTGAAATTAGACACCATTTTATAAGAGATTGTTATGAAAAAGGCTAATCAAGTTATCAAAATTCATACCGATGATAACTATCTTTGATTTATTCACAAAAGGGCTTGATGTGGGTAGATTTGATTACTTGGTAACAGTATTGGAATGCTTAATCCATAAAATTTGTGTGTCTCTTGCTCTTTGGTGTTGAGGAGGCTTTTGGGTACTAAAATTTTTGTATAAGTTTGTATATGCTTAGTGCTTGTATATGTTGCTTGTTCAATAACTTTTATGCGGCAAAGATGGGAGTTGATCATAAAGGTGTGTGTCCGAGACACACAACAAATGGTTATTGATTCACCATGTCTAATCCACATAAGAATCAACTAGTCCGAGCAAACGACTCTTGGTAAAGACTTGACAAATCCGTTTATGGTTGATAGTTTACCAAAAACTATATGGTTATCAACTCACCATATTCTTTATGATTAAGAGTTGGCTAGTCCATAGCAAGCGACTCATGGTAAAGACATATCAAATCCGTTGATAGGTGGTAGTTTGCTAAAAACTATGATAAAGAGCGATCCAATTTCATGTGTTTTCTTTACCACGCTCTTTGAAAATCTTTGTGAAAATTACCCTGCTAGTTCACGGTTTCCAGCGATGTTATTTTTACCATCGTTGATCTAGCCGTTACAACTGTTGTGTCAGTAACAAATTTTTTACTAGCCGTTGAGAGAAATTGCTTTCCATATTTATAGGGTAAATTTTTAGAAGATTATCTACTTTCCAAATTGTAATTTATCCTCTTAAGATAAATCTTTTCCTTAGATAAATCTTTCTTGCGCAAAACTCTAAAACCCTAACAGTATATATCTTCTCTCTCAATTGGCAAGTTGTTCACACAATTCATACTGACACAATATATTTTTCATTCAAAGATACTATGGCACCTATCACCTTTGCAGATGAGCACAACCAAGTGGCCTACTTGGAAAAGTCAAACGAGAAGAGTGACCCTGTTTTTCATCAGATTGTGGACTTTCTAAACACTACCCATATAAGGTATGCTTTACTTCTTAATCCCACAATCTATATCTCTCAAATCAAACAGTTTTGGAACTCTATTCAGTCCATAACCATTGAAAATAGAGATACACATGAAGCAGTGGATGCTCTTAGAGCCCTGTAGGCGGGTAACTATTGATGTTCTTGAGGCATCCTTGAGGAGAATTCTCGATTGGATGATCTCAATGGTATCATCACATTACCTATGCCGAAATTCATACACATCTTTCATCCATGGGGTATGATACCACCGACAAAAAGGCTACTTTCAAAAAAGTGGTTTCGTCCTCATTGGAGATTTTGATACATACTCTTTACATTGTCTTAGTCCTAAGAAAACATCTTATGAACAATTCGGTTCAACAATGGCTTACCCTTTGGTTTGTCTAGCTCTTGATAAGATTTTTAATTGGTCAAAATATATTTTACAAGTATGAAAGGCAATGTAAAGAGTTCAACAAAATTTTGATGTATCCAAGGTTTGTGCAAGCGATGTTAAATGAATTTCAACTGCAACCCCATACAAGAGTTTATAAAATCCGTTGCCTTAAGCCTAAAGTCTTTCAAAATATGAACAAAGATGGCAATAGGATTATTACACCTCTTTTTCCTCAAATGCTTGCAAAGATTTCACAGTACAAAACTCACCCATAATCATTGCTCCAAACATTGATTACACTCCACCGATTCTCACACCTATGAGAGGAGGCAAAAGCGACCAACTCCTCCCATTACAACACAAACATGTCACAGATCCTTTTGGTTTAGGAACAAGCGTTGGTGGTTCGAGCTTCAACCTAGTCCAACTAGGAGGAATGCGAGCCAATGCCCTATGATTCACCTCTCCCAACAGGTCGCACAATTGGAAGTGTTGAGGCGGTGGGCAACCTATGGAATTGATGGAACTTTTACCAAACTAACTAAGCGGGTTGAATCTACGGAGAAGGACTAGGCACAAGTAAAGGAGCAACATGCCAAGGATGTTACTCAATTGAAAGCGAGATTCGAGTTTGAAGAAAGAGTTGCGAGGGGTTGAAGCGAGAAAAGAGACCCAAAGATTGTGATATCATCTCCATCCTCACCTCATCATGGTAACTCGGAAGATTTCGGTGAAGATTTTAGGAATTCTCCCAAACAGGGAGGAAAGCAGATCTTTGAAACTAAGGGAGGAAGATAGACTTTGGAGATGAAGGTGATGTTAATTTTAGATTCTTGAGGAAGGCGATACTCGAAGTTCCTCAACAACAACTAGAGCAAGAAATTTTCGATCTGCAACCACCGATTTCATTCCCCCGCAGAAGAAGTTACCCTTCTTGTTTGTGCTATTACCACTGCAGAGGAAGAAATCAAGAAGAAGAAAGGTAAGCGATTATCACGAGCAAAGAGCAAACAAGAAGGAATATTTCAAAGAAAGAACAAGCTCAAATTGCTCATGATGCTGAGAGGTTGCTAGAAAGATCAATGAAGATCAAGTTGCTAATATGAAAAGACGGAGGAGATAGAGATTGCGAGACTTCATGGAGGCTAAAAGGTGGGCGAATGGACACCACCGATCCAATGGATGTAAATCTAGTTTCCATCTGTTCCACCTACAATATTTAGAAAAGACTCGAGTTCACTATGTACCTACAGAACAAGAGATTGATTTCTTGATTGCTAATGATCCAATGAGTCAAGAAGAAGGCAATTGACCTAGTTGCAGCACAAATCCTTAGCGAAGATCAAAAACGGCAGTTAAAGGATTTCATTCAGATGAAGAATAATCAAGCACTTCAAGATGCTATTGTTTGATCAAGAAGGGTCAAAAGAAACCAAGACAACCAACCAAGGCAGGTGATTTCAATGATGAAAGATTATTGTTGCGGTGTTGGTGGTGGAAAAGACATCGAGTTCACAGAATGCCTGATGATAAAGTTGAAGGTATCTACTACAGAGCTATGTAGTTATCTCGCCGAAAATCACATATCATTTAAGGACCGAGATTTGAAATAGCGATTATCGCGATGAGATATCGGTTTTATATTATCTAGAATATAAACTATATATATATATATATATATATATATATATATATATATATATATTAAAATCATAACAAATTAAACAAAAACATAGCATAAAAGTTATTAGATAGTATTTGCAATCCAAAGGTTCACCATAACATAGCATAAAAGTTAAAAGCTTAAAACATAACATAAAAGTTAAAAGCTTAAAACATAAAAGTTAAAAGCTCAAAATATAATCAGTAGGCATAATAGGCACTATATAATCAGTAGGCATACAAATCAAGTCAAGATGAATTGAAGAAAAGAGGTATTTAATTACATGTTAGAAAAAAAGAAGAAGAAAGAAGAAATGCAGAAGAAAGAATTGAATGGCGTTCTCATTAATTAGGCATTTAATTGGGTTTTTTAATTGAGCTATTACTATTAATTGGACTTTTTAACTGTGTTCTCATTAATTGGGTTTTTTAACAGATCTTATTGCCAAAAAAATAGAAGTCAAAATCTCGCCAAAATATCGTAAATATCGCCGATTTCAAAATATCGTCAAAATATCGGCCAATATCGCCGATATTATCGGATCCGATATTTTGGGCCGATATTTTGGACCGATATTTTTCTAAGGGCGAGATACGAGATATCGACGAGATATCGGCGAGATATCGCCGAGATTAACTACATAGCTACTGAGTTAAAAGGCAAGACCAAGATTTTATTCCAATGGACTCTGAAGAAGAAGAAGAAGAAAGAAGGTATCCTAATATGAAGAGAAAGGCCAAAGAAAGTGAACCTCAGACATTTAAGAAGACAAAATTTGCTGAAGAACAAGAAGTTCAAGCTGAGAAATTCATTGAAGAACAGATGATTAGATTGATATTGATAGAAGAAGAAGATTTTTATCCTGAACCACTGCAAGTCAGACATCCTATTATTGATTGGGAAGTATACACTGCTAGCAATTTTGCTCCAACATGGAAGATTACAAGGCTAGGTGGTGAAACTTCATCATTCATTCAATTTGAAGAACTCATCAAAGCATGTGACAGACATTAAGGAAATGCAGTTATGGGTTAATCTAAGAAGGCTCTATGAACCAGATACTAATGATGCTTTCTGGAAATTCTCATGTTCATGTCTGATAAGGTTTTAAAATGTACCTTTTTGAGGGGTCGTTTAAGCCCTTATTTGATCACTTTTGTATCCGTTATTACTTAATATCGTTCCTTTTCACTTTTTAGGTCTCTTGAAGGCAAATTGTTTGTAATGACACTTATTTGGACAAAAGGCGTGGATATCGAAGAAAATGGCCAAAGTCAAGAATCGAGACACTCAGTCATTGAAATACAAGGTGACGGAGTCATCGCTTAATCATGACGCCGTCGGAGCATTTTGTGACGACTCGAAGCCAAATTTCTTATTTTCAAGTGACGGTGTCGGGGCTTTAAAAGAGTAGGCGGTCGTAACTCGGGCGGCCTAAATTTGATCCGACGGTGCCGAAAGTCGAAGAGGACGGCCACAAGTACAAGGTGACACCGCCGCAAGACTAACGTGGCAAGACGAAACCCTAATGAGCGGCGACCGACGGCGTCACAAATCATAAGGTGACGCCGTCGCACATGCAATCATATATATAGAATCCGAATTTTCGGTTTTAGTGTGTAGTCTTTTGGAGTAAAAACCTAAACCGAACCAAGGTCGTCTTGTACAAGATTTTAGGTTCCAAACCCTATCTTACATCAAGATAAGTGTTTTACTTCATTAATTCAATTATGTCTTTGATTATTTGTGTGTATGCTTGCATGTTCTCCATGTCCGCTAATTTACTTGTGTGTTTGCTTAGGAATATGAAACTTAATTATTGAATATTGATTGGTTGTCTCTTATCTTAATTGTTAATGATCTAGTAATGCGATAGGTCATTCGTTGTGTAATTAATGCTTGATTAATCTTTGTGAACCTTAGGCTATAGCACTTAGAGCGGTTGTAGGCTAAACCATCCAAAGAGGCCTTAGAGTTAGAGTTTATAATCCCTAGAGGGTTTTGTAGACGAGACCCTTTGGTAAGTTCAAAGAGTTGGGATAAACGATACCCTACGACTTTAGACACACGGTGCGATTAAGAATAAGGACGTGACAATTCAACCATCAATAGGAGATAATTAAGGAGTAATAAAACCTAAGTAAACAAATCTTTAAACTATCATACGAGCACACAATAATTAGACATAGACTACATACACCTTAGATTAGATAATTAGATAAGTAGAGTAATCGGTAGAAATACCAACCCACAACCAAACCCCGAGATTCAGACCTTTCCTTTCCTTAAAAATATAAAAGATAAAAATAATCTTCCTCAACCCCAACCTTAGCGTAGTAACTTCTCACTAGCATTCCTATTCCCTAAAGAACGATATCAATACCCGTGGCTTACCCTAATACTACACTACAACGATTAGGTTCATCGCCTAGGGTGTTATAAAACTTGCTCAAGAAAGGAAGTTCCTTTGACCCCGAGCACAGCGTGTGGCGTTATCAAGTTTTGGCGCGCCACGGGAATAGAATAGCTAGTTAGTAGTCCACCTCGTTTAGGTTTCTTTGCTTGATTCCTATCAAGTAAATTTTTCTCATTCTTAGCTTTCTCGTAGTCTATCCCCTCTTCGTGACCTTTGTTCGTAACCCCATCACTTTTCATCATGGAAGGTGATAACCAACCACCATTCATCAACCTACCACCAAATGACCCGCCAAGAGCCCGTACTCTTGGTGAATACTGAGACCAAGCCACCTAGGCTATAGGAACACCATTGAGCTTCCGACCAAGCCCAAACTACGGCCTGCGATCCGACACCATCCGGTTGGTGCAAAGCGGATGTGCATTCCATGGACTTCGTTCGAAGATCCAAATCAACATCTAAGGGATTTCTTAAAATTGTCGATTCCATCGACCTTGATGCTACTACTCGGGAGACCACGCGCTGCGTCTTTTCCAATTCTCTACGGGACCAAGCTAGTAATTGGCTCGAGCGACTTCACCGGCTCCATCTCAAGTTGGGATGATCTCACCTCTCGCTTCCTTGCTCAATTTTTCCCACCGGGAGAACCACTAAACTTAGGAATGACATCTTGATGTTCCAACAACATCAAGGTGAATCTCTCTGAAGCATGGACTCGATTCAAGGACTTACTTCATAAAGTCCCTCATCACGGCATTGATCTTTGGCTTCAAGTCTAAATCTTTATGATCATGTCAACTTCCCACCAAGCGATCCATTGACTAAGCGGCCGGTGGAAAACTTAGTGATCTCACCGCGGAAGAATCATGGGGCATAATAGAGGACCTTGCTCTATGACAACGAAGTTGGAATGACCCCGTGAGTTGCCCAAAACCGTTAAGGCAATCTCTTGCCTCCCATTGACTCACAATCTTCCGACCGTAGGATGATCGAACTTGAAGATCAAGTTAAATTCCTAATGAGTTCCTACGAAAATCCTAAGTCTTCACGCCATGTGAACAAAGTTTCTTCCTCGTGTGAGCCGTTTTGTGATTCTCATAACACGAGCACTTGCACCCGATCCCCTGAACATGCTTCCGTTGACTACGCATCCTCGCGTATTAATGGAACGGGAGGAAGATTCCCTACAATACCCGAACCTAGGAATTTCAATGAAAACCGAGAGGCATGGAAGGGCAAGCCCGACTTCTATTGGGGACAAACCAAGGAATTCACTTCCAATGATATTTCATGGCCCCCACCTCACGGTCCTAACCAACAAAACATCGAAGGGATGTTGCAAAACCTAGTTGCATCCCAAGAAGCCCAAATAGCTAAGCTCTCGGACCGCTTTAACCAACAATGTCGAAATGGATAGGAAGATAGATAACCTTTTGAAAGCCATGACCAATAGTGATAGGAAGGTTAATGCTATCTCAACTCCCGAGCCTTCCGGTGTAGAGATTAAGGACCCAAGTAAGTTAGCTAAGCACGTTCAATTCGTCAATACCATCGCCTTGGTGAAACCTAATAGAACAAATGACGAAGAGGACCATACACTTGAGAATAATGAAACAACCGAGGAAGTAGATGAAGTAGACAATGACTATTTCAATAAGTTTCCTACGGAAGAAGAGCTATCTCGCCACCCTCACTTAGTGCGTGACCTCCGTCACATGTATGTTAGGAAAAGCCCTAGAATCAAGTTTGGGAACCCTTGGAATCTTAACATACCATGTTGCATAGGACACCTTTTCGTGGCAAAGGCCTACATTGATCGCAAATCCCCAATCAACATAATGACTAGCACCTACTACAATTGGGTAATGAAGAAGCCTATTCCAACTAGGCAAGACCCTGATAATCCTAGGGTTAGGTGCAATTTTCTTGGTAGAGTTAAGGGATTGCCCGTTTATGTAGGTAATTTCACATTTCCTACGGACTTCATAATTGTGGATGATATTAGTACGGCCATAGATCCTAGCTTGTCCCACGTTATTCTAGGAAAACCTTTCATAGAAAACACCGGGATGACCTATGACCCCATTTCGGAATAGTGCGATTCAAAGATGAGACCGATGACATAGCTTACCAAACGCCGTTTAAGATTGAGAAGTTTTCATCACTCTCTAATGATGAAAAGGAACTTAAACTATCGGTCTATTATAGGAATGAGGAGGATAAAGAAAAAGGAGTAGATTATGTTATGGCTAAGATTTTCGGATTCTATAAGGATTGCTTGAACCTAGGACGAAATATAGGACCGAGTGGGAGAGGACGAACTCTTAGAGAGGTGCATCATAGGGCACTTCTACAACATGGAATCCCCAATAGAGACCGTCATAAGAAAGAAGATGGCGTAATGAAGTCACGTAGGTACACGACTACGAGTCTAGCTACAAGACTCTTAAATAAAGAAAAGCGCTTCGTGGGAGGCAATCCATGCTTAATTGTTTGCTTGTTAGTGTCATATATCTTTTATTGATTGCTTGTTCTCATGTTTAAATTTGTAAAAATGCTTTATTTTGTTTTAACCTCGTCTTAATTGCATATAAAGGTATTTTACATAAAGGATAAGTGTAGGAGGATTACACACGTTTTCAAAAGAAACGTAAACATGAGAATAGCAATTCATTAAAAGATATATATATGTGTTTGTTCGAGTCAAATGCTTGTATCGAGTCATAATGGATGTTTTGCGAAATTTTCCAGATTCTAAAGAGGTAAATTTTCCGAATTTTTTTTTGAAAATCGCAGACCGCTTTTTGTCGGGATAACTCGACGGTGTCAGATCGCAACCTCGACGGCGTCGGGAAGGAGTAAAACAATGATTACTTTTTCTCGCTTTCGAGCTACTTATAAATTTTGGAATTTTCGGTCTTAATTTTCGAAGTGCAGAAACATCCATTCCACAAGCATTATATCTTAGTTTAGTAGAGACTTATATATATTATTACCGCCGATTTTACGCGAAGGTTTCGTTTGTTTTCTTCAAGTGTGCAGGTTTAATTTATCAAGAAGAAGATACACAAGGTTGGAAGGAGCTTTTCACGCATACATTTTTCTTGGAAAGGATTTAACCACTACTTCACACACGGATCCTACCGAGCTAATCGGAGTACTAGTTTCTTTCGCTTTTAATTACCTTTCATTATCATAACTTTGATACTTCTGGGAACATTGGGGACAATGTTAGGTTTTATGTAGGAGGAAAATAAAACGGAACTTTGAAACTATGCTTATCCTTGACTATTTGCTTTGTCAATTGTATTTGTGTAATAAACCATGAGAAAATGTCGGTTAGGGTAATTTTGGCACCAAATTTAAATTTTTCATGACATATAGGAGTGGGCCATTAGTCTTAACAAAAGCGTCTCACGGATAGGAAGTTACATGACTAGCACAAAACCCTTTACCACCTAAATTCCACCCAAAATGTGAGGATCGCCTTAGATTAGTAGGAATTAAAGCATTCATCTTTAATGCTTAGAGTGTGAACCTGTAGTATAATAGATTGTAGAACTTGTTTTGTGATGCATTCCGAGATCGCTAGTAAGACTACACTTGTGTAGTTAGGAATAACTAAATGATAAGAGGCATTAGGATAACCCTTGTTTGATACCCGTAATATAATTACTTCTTCCACATAGGTTGAGTAATTCCCCACACCCTTTGCGTTGTACTCATCTTTAGTACACGATACCCTAGTTAACCCCTCGAGCCTATCCTTTTCGCGGTTCTCGTGATGTTTCGGTTTTTCCGAATATCAATGAAGAGCATTGTTTACACCCCACCCCAAATATACACCCAAATCGCCTTAGCCTACCATGTATGCACTCACTTTTAGTGCATTATTGTTATCACCCCAAACCCTTAGTTCAATTATCTAGTTGCTTGCATGAGTTGCTAAGTCGAGTCATATCCCTTGTACGCGATTTTGGGACGATTGGGACTCATGGGAAAAAGTTAAAGTTTATGAAATGATTGGAAGGGAACGTTAAATTCCCTTATTTGCGTAATAACATACCCCAAGTGTTTTGATCTTTTCAATTGGTCAAATTAGTGTTAGAGTAATAAAACTCAAGTGTAGGGATGTGCCTATAAATCCCTATCATTTTGATGTTACCGTAGAGGATGGTAGAGTAAAGTGTATGAAAAAAAAAAAAAAAAAAAAAAAAAAACATACGGGCTACCATCCTACATCTATCCTTTAAATTTATGTTTGTTTGTTTCAGTTATCTAGAGTTTAGAGTGTCGAGTCTTGGCTTAGCAATGCCATTCTTCAGTATGCTTGTAACAATAAGATTTTTGACTTGCCACCACTAAATAGCCTATCCCACCAAACCCTTTGTTTCCTACCGTAGCCTAACATTACAACCCTTTAAAGACCTCTTTGATAGTCTTTCCTAGGTGCTTACGCCAAAGAGATGGAGGTTTGATCTATTCTCAAGCCTATAGTAATCTATGTACTAGGACAAAGTTAATGAGTGTTTATCTTCCATTTCCAACTTGTTATATTTCATATACACCGAGAGAGATGCGAGTATCCAAACACCCCATGTGAGGTGCTAGTATGTAATTTCCGTGCTTGTTATGACTTTTGTGGGGCTTATATGTGTTGTGGACTATTTTAAACCAATGCTTCATGACCCCTAACTTATAAATTAATTGTTAAAGCACATTTGCTTGAGGACAAGCAAATACCAAGTGTAGGGATATTTGATAAGGTTTTAAATGTACCTTTTGAGGGTCGTTTAAGCCCTTATTTGATCACTTTGTATCCGTTATTACTTAATATAGTTCCTTTTCACTTTTAGGTCTCTTGAAGGCAAATTCGTAATAGCACTTATTTGGACGAAAAGGCGCGGATATAATGAAGAAAATGGCCAAAGTCAAGAATCGAGACACTCAAGTTCTTTGAAATACAAGACGGTGTCATGCTTAACCATGACGCCGTCGAGCATTTTGTGACGGCCGAAGCCAAATTTCTTATTTTCAGTGAAGGTGTCAGCTTTAAAAGAAAGGCCAGTCGTAACTTTCAGACGGCCTAGATTTGATCGAGCCACGGCCGAAGTCGAAGAGGACGGCGCCACAAGCACAAGGTGACGCCATCGCAAGACTAATGTGGCCAAGACGAAACCCTAATGACGCGACCGACGGCGCCACAAATCATAAGGTGGCCGTCGATGAGTGTGTCAAATACTCATCATTTTGTACCTTTTAGATCGCCAAAACATCCGAAAACACTCGAAAAGCATCAAAATGATAAAATATCACAAATAAGTGTTTTATGTGTTTCAAATGCAAAATACCAAAAGCGGTGAAAACGATCAAGTTTGCATAATTGGCGCTTTATTCCTCAAGTTTCAAAAATTGTCAAACAAGTCCTTAGTAAATCAAAATAAAGCAAAATATCATTTAAGGTTCATAAGATTCAAAAGTTGTCAAAACAAACCCTTCAAAGTTCAAAATTACAAATGACAACTTTGGTCCCTCAACTTTGAAAAGTGTCAAAAATGGTCCCTGGGTTATTTAAAATGGAAAATTAATAAATATAACCCTTGTACTATTCAAATGTGGCATATTTGGTCCTTATATAAGTTTTGAGAAAATTACAAGTTTGGTCCCTGGAGTTACAAAGTTGGCAGTTTTGGTCCTTGGATTTATAAAAATGGAATTTTATGCAATATTGGTCCTTGTACTAACCATATTTGGCAGGATAGGTCCTTGTGTTAACTTTGGAAAAGTTTCAACTTCAGTCCCTCATTTTCAGAATATTACATGAATGGTCCTTGGGCTTATATTTCTACAAACCAAACCGGACCCCTTTATGTTATTTATCCAACCCAAAACACAAACACAACCCAATACCCAGTTGGCCCAGTCCCAAGCCCAAACCCATGTTTTAAATAAAATAACGCCACCACTGTACACCCTTCTCTCCCACGCCTGCAATTCCAAAACTAGTGGTTTTCACCACCTTTCCACCACCTCACCACTTTTCCACCTCACTACCTACTCTCTCCAGCTCATCCCCCCTCCTCCTATACCAGCCCACAAGCATTTAATGCTTCCCCACCATCAAACACTTCACCTCACTCACAAAACCTGTTTTTGCTGCCAAATCACCCCTAGCTCCATATCTACTTCCCAACTTGTCCCCTTACACCTCCACAAGCAACCAAAAGTCTTTAATTGCTCTAAACCTGCTCTAATCCACTGTCAAGACTTTTGGCGCCAAAATCAGTTTTAAAGGCTAGGATGAATTCAGGAGAAATCAATGGCCAAGATTGCAAGTGGGAAATGATCAAGCATGGGAGTCTCTAAAGTCTATAAAGAAAGAAGGAGAAGCAGAGGAGTGAGATATCTAGTGTAAATTTAGTTTATGTATGTCGAATTAGTAAAATTTAAATTTCCAGTGTATTTCTTAGCTTTCAAGTACTGTTTTTATTAATTTCAGTGTATTGTACATCTTTATCAATAATCAATTTCAAGTTTCAGTATCATTTTCAAGTTTATGATTTTCAAGCTTAAAATCTCAATTTAGCTTAATGTTGTTTGTAGCTGTTATTATGGACTCATAAGCTCACTTAAGCTCCTAGAAAGCTTTTCTAAGCTTTTAGAAACTATAAAACTCAGTTTAGAAGTAAAACTCAAAAATTACCAAAAATACCAAAAAAATCAGTCATAAATCAAAAATCAGAAGAAATGAAGAAAACTGCAAGGAGCAAGGTGAATTCTGGATTGCCTTGGGTTTAGAAGCTTATTGGTAAGCTATTAGGAGTGTTCTTGGTTCTTGGTTCTGTGTTTTCAGCTGGACAGTTCCTTGTAAGCTTTTAACTCAACTTTTGCATATTACTGTATAAGTAGTTTATTGCCTGAATCTTGGTGTTTTCATGTTTCTGTGTTATGGTTAAGTAGATTCATTGATTAAAATAACTTGTTTGTTCTTTGGAATTCATAGTTGTTTTGAAATCTCATTTTCACAGTTTTAATAGCATAATGATTGTTCTTAAGTTTCATGCTTGTATAACTGTTGTTTAATGCTCATGTGGACCTGTTATATGCTAATACAAAGTTTAGAATCAGTGTTGAGATTCAAATCATTAGGTTGCTTTTGAAATCACAAAAACAGTTTTCTAAATAGTTGTTTGGATTAAGCTGTTTATCTGAATTGCACTAAGTTACTGTTGTTGGTTGTTGTTGTTATCTGTTATACTAAGCCCCATTAGACCTTTTAAGTCATAAAACACAGTCCTCATTAGTGTAAAAGTCAAAATATCCTATAATCACATCTTGTTCATTAACTGTTGGATTTTCATGTTCCATGATCATGTTTTCATGTTCATAAGTTGATAATATTGATCAAACCAGTCTTAATACACCTTAATACAACATAATCAGTTATTAGGATTGATCATAAGTTCATTTAAGTCAACTTTTTAGTATAACTTAAAAAGTCAAATTTTCAGTTTAGTCGTTTTTGAATAAAATAGATCATTTTCTATAGGATTTAATTTTGAGTTTCATGTTTTAAGCTTTTAGGTTTATAAACTTTAGTTGCTCATCTTTATCATAGTATTTTTTATAATTATTAATTAGCTTGTTAAACTGCTTATTTCTTAGCTTATTTTAGACACCTTTCTGAAAAAGTGCCATGTGCACAGTTTTACAAGCCTTTTCACAAGCTCACACAGAGCTTATTAGTTAGCTTTAGCTTGTGTATCTTAGCTTATTGGAAAGCTAACCTAGGTGTCTTAAAGTTCCAAGCTTAATTTTTTACTTTCTAGCTTATTTGGTAGGGCTGCTTATAGCTTATTGTTTGTCCCATTTCTGTGTAAACTTAGTACTCAGTGTTTATAAGCCATTTTCACAAGCTCACACAGAGCTTAATAGTGGGTCTTACCTTGTATATTTTGGTTTTCTGAGAAGCTCACCTAGCCAGCTTGTTGTGTCAGTGCTTATTTTGAGCTTTGGAGCTTTTTCCCCTAGCTTAATCTAGCCTACAAAATGATTGCAGGCCTGTTTGGTTGCTTGGTTTAGTATAAGTGCTTATTTGCTTATTATAGCTTATCAGTGTGTATCTTTGTGCTTTTTAGCTTAATATAAGTAACTTTAGCTTATTTGTATCTTATTTCATCTTTGGTTCCAGTTTGTAAGCTTGTTTGAGCTTAAAACATCAAAATAAGCCATAAGCTCCACTGTTGAGATCATAAGCTCTCAAACTGCTTATTTTTAAGTTTCAAAATTTTTGTTTTTATAAAAGTTGCTTATAATCAGTAGTTAAATAGTTTTCAAAAAGAAAAATCACAAAACATCATTTTAAAAATAGTGATAGCATTTATTTAATATAAATTAGCTTTTTAATTTTCTTTTCAAATTATTATTAAGCACTTTCAGCTTTTATAATTTTCTTAGCTTCACATCACCATAGGATATTTATAGAAAAAATTTCATAATTTTCTTAGTTTGTTTAGTATTTATTAGAATTTAAAATAGTTAAAAAGTATTAAATAATTAATAATAAATAAATAAAAACATAAAAATATCTTTTCGCTTTAAAATTAGTTTTATAATATTTTAGATTTTTCTAAGTCATAATTTCATTTTTCTAGCTTTATTTCACATTTTCTTATATTTTAGAGTATTATTAAATAGTTAAAAATAGTTTTCAATTAATAATAATTAAATAAATAGTTATAAAAATAATTTTAATTTTCTAATAATTTTCTTTTATTATTAGGATTGTAAAATATCATTTTCATATCCGTAGGTGTTTTATTCTTTTAAATTTACGTTTTATTTTATACGTATACGTAACATTTAATAAACGACGATTTACGCTTTGTTTAATCGATTGTTGTGCTTTATAATTCGTATCCAAATACCATTCCAATCAATCAAGAGTGTAATTACCAATCAAAATCCTTACGAGATCATTATCCTTAGTGATCATTCGACATCCGAACGTTTTCAAACACCATTAATCCTCCGTGGGACTTAACGACCGGAATCCACTATATTCCAAGTGGAAATTGCATTGGTTTTAGACTGCTTGAATTTTATTACGGTTGACCATTCACAAGTGGTTGACTTGTGTAATAAACTTGATGATTCAGAGCGAATCGACCGCACATGTAATCTTATATATAGAATCCGAATTTTCGCTTTTAGTGTGTAGTCTTTTGGAGTAAAAACCTAAACCGAACCAAGGTCGTCTTGTACAAGATTTTAGGTTCCAAACCCTATCTTACATCAAGATAAGTGTTTTACTTCATTAATTCAATTATGTCTTTGATTATTTGTGTGTATGCTTGCATGTTCTCCATGTCCCGCTAATTTACTTGTGTGTTTGCTTAGGAATATGAAACTTAATTATTGAATATTGATTGGTTGTCTCTTATCTTAATTGTTAATGATCTAGTAATGCGATAGGTCATTCGTTGTGTAATTAATGCTTGATTAATCTTTGTGAACCTTAGGCTATAGCACTTAGAGCGGTTGTAGGCTAAACCATCCAAAGAGGCCTTAGAGTTAGAGTTTATAATCCCTAGAGGGTTTTGTAGACGAGACCATTTGGTAAGTTCAAAGAGTTAGGATAAACGATACCCTACGACTTTAGACACACAACGCGATTAAGAATAAGGACGTGACAATTCAACCATCAATAGGAGATAATTAAGGAGTAATAAAACCTAAGTAAACACATCTTTAAACTATCATACGAGCATCGATTGAGGGGTTAGGGTTATGTGTGGGATAAACTTAATATCAATATCAAAAATACTCACGAAGAATGATTCAAATTCTCTTAGGAAAAGAATAATAAATCAATCCCGTGTGTGTGATCGTGTAGTA
>CM040245.1:129899024-129952356 GCA_022545495.1 Chrysanthemum lavandulifolium
ACGATCGATATCATTTATTACTTATATTTGTTTACGAAGATAAACTCCAGCTTATAACTTTCGCTCCAGTTTCATCCCTCATTTCCAGCTAATTTTTTTATCAAATACAATATATAGAAAAACAGAGCCGGTCTGTGGATTTGGGACACCTTGTGCTATCATCAAAATTTAGGCCTCTTTAGTCACACGGAAGATCTATATATGTAAAAGTACAAACCTCAAAAAGTCGTATTAAAACAACAATGTTTTAACGAAATTATCTATATTGCACTAATAACGCTAAACCAACTATAAAGCCTTTATTCTTAGAGGATGTATAAAAGTATTTCATCACTTAAGAAACAAATTTCTAAATTTGTCCAATATTTGGGTTGAAAAAGTTAGTTTTATAAACCTATTTATACTTGTTATGAAATAAAACTGAAACATTAGAGTAAAACTGTGAAACCTAGAAACTGTAAAGTGCATAATGAAATTTAAATCGTTTAAAACTCATAGATGTTTAACTAAGATTCAGTTAGTATAAGTTAATTTTATAACATACTTTTGATCTATGTTACATGAAAACTCGTTAAAAATCATGAGGTCCTTCAAAATTTGAGGCTCTATGCAGTTGAGCACTTTGTGCATGCTCAAATCCGTTCATGTTAAGAAATATAACATGGATCACATCTAGTAAGGGTGTCACAAGTAGACACCAAGAACCATGTAATATTTTGTTTTCTAACAAGAGTATTCGACCTTAAACTAAAATACACTGTTAGTCCCTAAACTTGTCCCGAAACATCACGCTGGGACAAAACTTGCCTTTTTCATCATCGGGAGTCCAAAACAAGCTTTTTATAGGCTAAATTCGTCCCTTGACCATTAATGCCCAGGTCAACGTTTGATTTCTGTTAGTTAATCGAGGGTATTATAGTTCATACACATTTATACCACACCTTAGTTAATTCTAACCCAAGACAATTCCACCAACACAGAAATGGGTGATTGTTTGAGCTAATTGTACCATTACACCTGACATGTTAAGTATAACTTTATAAAGGTCAACTAATAAACAATGTATGATCTCACATAAATTAACCCATAAGACAAACAAACAAATATTATACATAACTAACTATTTAGCAAGTTGACTTATAATAGTCAACTATATGTTCAATGTTTGATACAACCGAAAATAATCAAACTAGTGAGTCATTGTCTCGATACATGGTTCTACCGACATTTCACAAAATATAAAGATGATGCGCTTCATCGCAAAACGCTCAACCGCCGATCCTTCAAATGATCTACACACTAGTCGGTGGATATCCATAAACCGATGAACACAAAAACATGAACCTTAAAGTGATGATAATATCGCTACCTTGTTCGAAAAACAAGTCTCAAACAACAAACATATAAGTTAGGTACTGTACTATTACAACTTAAAAGAATTAAACACTTGACATGGTATTCATCATTGAAAATTCACCTAGGATGGCCTTTGGGCGAAAAGTGCAAGGACGCAGTTTTTAATCCTTTCTCTGCTTCTAAAGGGTGTCTTAACACCTCTAGACACATTAGTAGCACCACCACCAACCCTTTTAGCCTTCCTTTTCCCATCAAAACCAGCCAAGTTTTCAACATCAAAACCTGCAAACTCAACCATTTTAGCCTTCCCCTTCCCATCAAAACCTCGCTTAAAATGTCAAACAACTTATTTCCCTTTTTTTTGTGCAAAACATCCTCTTCATCAAGCAGCTTTCCTTTTTTCCTTTATTTTTTTTTTATTTTTTTTAATCTACAACCCCTTCTTCCTCTTTGATTACAACATCACCTTTCACTGTTGGTGTCTTGGTTCCACTCCCCTGCATTTTTTTTCCTATCTATCCCTTGCCATTTACGTCTAGTCCTAAAAGGTGTTGGACTAACCATTCGAAAGTTAGCATCTTGCTCTACCCAACCCACAAGTTCAAAACTTATGTTTTTAAGTAAAATTGTGCTAACTTTTGGGGCTTGTGTGCAACAAAGATATCAACTGACTCATGTGTTTTAGCCAGTGCAAACAAAGTATGAACATCATCACCAATATGAATCAAATGTAAACCATTTTCTAGGAATTCTTCAGGATCACAGAAAAACAACGCCCATTTTTGTTCATTAATCTCTGATAATACATTATCAAGGCTTGAACTAAATATATCCCAGTCACTGGCAAAGGCACACAAATTAATTAATGAACCTCCTTCATACCTGAGTGGGCTATAATCAAAAAACCTATTACAGTGGATTCTGAACAAGACCTCACCTTCTTCTTCCTGAACATCCTTAAAAGTTGACACGAATATGCTCTTGTCTTTCATGGTTTTACTTGGTGTTTTTACGAATGTGTTTGACTTGATGTGTGTTTCAGTACGTGAGTGTGAATGTATTTTAGGTTTGGTTTGGATTGGGTTTTCTTAACTAGGTCGGGTTATTATAAGAGTGTTTATGTTTTCGGATCTTATTAGTTGGGTTTATTTGGAGTTTGCCAATACAATAATTGTGTATAAGCGTATCAAGGAAGGCAAAGGTCAAGTTGCAGGGTAATAATTTTCTAATGTCACACTTGGTCCCTGAATTTGGTTAGTTAGCCATTTTTGCACTTAAAATTCTCGCGTATTTTTATCACAGAAACTTGACTATTTGTCTTTTTACTAACTTCACAATTAGTCCCTGAATTTGGAAGGTCCCGTTGTTTTTGCTATTTATGGGTTCATACCCTATACCATTTGCATACCAACAATCAAATACATATTCTCACAAAATCGCAACAATCTCCGAATGGCTAACTTCCCCCGTCTTAAAGAACTCGCCAAAGCTTCCAACTCTGTCTACATGTTTGACTCGATTTATCTCTTTTATCAGAGAGAAAATGATAAGGACATGCAGATTTCTAATGGGCTCCAACAGACTTTCTCTGACTTGATTCTTGGTATGAACGTAACCCAAGAATATATCTCTGAGCTCGAAGGCTATCGACCTTCGGTGATGACCTACAAGTTTCTTGTGGATCTTCGCATGAAGAAAAAGGCAAATTTCTTGAAGGCCTTGGAGATAAGGAAGATGATATGTGAAACATACTGTCAGGTGTTTGACAGGAAGAACTTCCTTGAAGATCTTAGGAAGGCAAGGTGATGTGAAGGGAAATCAAGTGCTTATGTTGTCTTTTTTTTGGAAAAAAATGTACTGAATTTCATGTTTAATATGAAATTAATGAATCTATCTTTTATGTTCTTGTGTTATAATTTGTTAATTTTGTTTTTAATTTTTGTATTCCTCTTTGATGGTCCTTGCATAAACAATGTAAGAATATGTGACTAAGGTTTTAGTCCCCTATCCTTTCCTCACATTTGCATAAAGTTATAGGAAGCTCTTTATTCTCACATTTTACCCCAAATTTGAATTCATAAACCTAAAGCCTTAATTAAGTAAAATTGCATCAAAATGGGTAAATCTAGAGCTCGTAGACAGATTAAATGCTCTAATTGTCAAACTGTTGGACATAATAAGTCTAGGTGTCACAAGGATCAAGTACCAAAACCACCAAAGGAAACAAAGGTGCGAGAAAGAAAAAGGTATTCTGATGGCAGAAGGCAACATGTATTCATTTAATTATCATTTGGATAACGATTGTTCTTGTGTGTTTATATTGTAGTTGATGTGCAAATCTATTACTTTTTCAGTGGATGGATGAAGACGAGATAACGCAGACTATGGAACAAGAGTTTCTTGAAGCTCTTTATGAGCAAGAAGAAGAACACACGATGTTGGAGGAAGATGAAGAGCAGACAAGGATGGATGAAGAAGCATTCTAGATGTTTTTGGAAGAGGAGAGAATGTACAAAGGAATTGAAGATGAATGGAAGAGGAAAAAATGGCTAGAAGAAGCAGAGTTTGAGGTTAGCTTATTATGGAGTGGCTGTGGAGGATTTATATCCAAGACATCCATATGTGCTGGATAAAAAATGTTGAACTGCTATTAGTAGGTTGTAGCCATCTGTAATTTGGACACCATCATATTTGAAATAAATTTGTTTTTGTTGACTTTATAAGTCAGAATTGGTTATTCCAAATACCCCCCTAAACTGCATTTGTTGACTCGATTTTAAGCATTTATGTTGTCTTTACTCCCATCTACTTGTTCAACAACCACATTGTACCCTATTATAGCCTTTTTTGCCTGCATTATATAATACATCTTAAGCAATCAACTCTTTATCATACCAACATATTTTCACCATGGATGCGTAAAATGGTTGTCAAATGGTATGCCTTGATTTGTTGGGTTGAAAGTGAAAACAGGGTGACGACCTTTTGCAAGGCCCACCTTATAGAGATTTCATATGGTATGTATGTCCGGTGTGCCTTGACGTAAGGGAAACACATCTTATACTGGTAGAGGTGGTGTTACAAGGAAAACACAACTACAGTAGATAGTGGTGGATATGTAGTGGGTCTACATATTTCTGCAGCTACTAGAGTTGGTGCTTCCTTAGGCAGTGATGAAGAAGAAAGTGAACCACCTGCAGCTCAAATACCAAGTGGAGAACGCCCAAGACAAACACCACGTGAAGCACCTGCAACTGAAATACCAAATGGAGAACGCCCAAGACAAACACCATGTGAAGCACCTGCAACTCAAAGACCAAATGGATCACCTGCTAGTCAATTAACCAAGTGAATTACCTGCAAGAAATGCTATGTTGTCTTTCAGTCTAAATGTAACTTAACTGATATGTGTGTACTTCTTTTGTTATAAGAATTGAATTTTGGTTACAATTTGTATCTGTTAACTTTATAAGTCAAATTGTGTTATTCCAAACAAATTTCTAAACCGCACATCCAATTGCAAATGTAACAACGTAAACAGCAAAAACAAAACTACAAATGCAAACAAAAGATATTTTAAAAGATTATAACAATTCAGTGTGGTTAATAATTTTTTGGTTTATGTTGACTTTATAAGTCAAAATGGGTTTTTCCAAACACCCACCTAAACTGCATAAGCAAATGCAAACTAACAAAATGAAAACAACAGAGCCAAAATATACATAGACCACCAACTAATTATACCATATAAAGCAAAATATACATGTTAACAAGTATCGTTTTGAGTAACCATCATCAGCCAAAAAATATACATCTTCATTACATCAACAACTAAAAATAACAAGTGAACTTCTTGATGGGAGACTTGATATTCATGGGGGGAGACTTGAGCTCCTTAGGGGGAGGCACAACACTTGTAATCTTTTCCCTTGTTTTTGGCCTTTTATGAACAAGGGTGGTAACAAGTTGTGAATTGGAAGCATTGGGAGTGGAAGCTTGAGAAGTGGAACCTTTCAAAGTAGTACTCTTAGAAGACAGGATCCCAAACTCATCATCAGATGTGTTTGAAATAATGATGACATCAACTTCATTTCCTTTCAATTTAGTATCTGGAAAGATAGCCAAAATAGAAAGAAATCAGAGTTCACCCATTACAACTTTCTTAGTTTGTAAACATTAATTCTAACCTTTCTCAAACTCCTTATTTCCATATTTTTCCCACAAGTCTTCAAGTATCACATCAACAATTTCATCTCCTATATCCCACTTATTCCCATAAGTAGCCATGGCATACTCAATAATATCGTCAGATACCTTTAGTTTGCTATAATCCCTTTTTTTGGTAGATTCTGACACTGCTCGGATTTCTTGCAAATAAAATAGGGTTATTTAGGCTCATTTCTGACTGGTAACCTTAAAATGCCAATCACACAAATACAGAAAAACGAACTAACCTTTCATCACTTCAGCTTCTTTCGCAAATCTGCATAAATCTTCAAACATTTCATCAGACATTTCATCTTCTTGTAACCAAGTATTTCACATAGTTTACCATCTCATCAGTTACTTTTGTAAAAGTAAGGTCATTGTCTGCCATTATTAAAGTGTATCTGAGGGTTGTGTGACGAGGGAGAGAAACAATCAAGATGGTATACGAATAGCTTTTCTCTGGTTGAGTTAAGGTGTGGTATAAATGTGTATGGACTATAATATCCTCGACTAACTAACAGAAATCAGACGTTGACATGGGCGTTAATGGTCAAGGGACGAGTTTAGCCTATAAAAAGCTTATTTTGAACTCCCGACGATGGAAACGACAAGTTTTGTCCGAACGTGATGTTTCGTGACAAGTTTAGGGTCCAACAGTGTATTTTACTCTTAATTTTATAAGCTACACATAAGATAAGTTTTGGTATTCAGTCTACTTCTAGTAATAAGGCATAATAGGCATTTCCAAAAACTTTTTAAGAATACTATAAAGTTTATACAATTAAAAAAATTTCTATTTTCTTACAGGTCATTGTTGTAAGTTGTAACCACTAAGTTGGATTCCTATTTATTAATATATTTTTTAACTTCTATTTTTTGTGTTATGTCATGAAGCACTTGAATTTGAAGAAATGAAAGTCTGCCACCATGCATTAAATAACTAGAAAGATGTTGCATAAGATTCACCTTTGGAGGTTCTTTTAATGGCTTTTTGTAAATGTGGAGATAAGTAATCCCACTATCATGATAGGTGTGGCTCTTACTCTTCGCCTCTTGTAAAGCATTACCCTAAGTTTTCAACTAATATTATTATTATTATGAGTTATACACTTATACTTGAGTCTAAAGTTTCATTATCACAAAAAATTTATGAGTTCTTAGTAAAACAATTTCGTATGTTGTCTTTTTCGGCTCGATCTTTCACTCAATCAGTTAGGTATGCCCGGTTAATTATTAGCTAATGTCTTGAAATAAATCGATTTAATTCGTTAAAGATATCCGATAACACAAATAAAGTGACGATAGATAAACTGATCAATAATGTGTCACTATGTTTCCTAAAGCTCATAGTTTGATTATTCAAGATTCTTAAATTCCAAAAGCTCATAATTTGATTTTAAGATTCTTGATTCTCATATTCGAGATTGGCAAATTAAAATGGTAGGCCAATCAATGACCTTTTCTGGCTTCATTCTGCATTCATATTTATGTCTTTATCAAGTTGATCTATATCTATACTTAGGCGACTATACTCGTGCATAGTATCAAGATTCTATAGTGTCAAATAATTATAATTATCATATTAATATTAAAATGTAAATCAGAAATGAGAGCAAGAATTAGATAAGTCTATAAAATAAGAAAATAAAAATAAGTGTTGATCAAAACAAAAAAACACAATAAATAAAATTTCACAATTATATCAACCTCAATTTCGTTTGAAACTTGTTCAATAATAACATCAACATTTTTTTATCATTCATTTTTATCAATTATAAACTAAAACAGTAATGATAAAAAAGTTCTAATATGATGGCTTACATAGTTATGTTTATGTATGAATTTTTAAAAACTATTAATGTTATGATTAAATACAAAAAAAATCTTCTTTTTTTCTGAAAACTACATTCGGAAAAAATTGTCATGCAAATTTTTTAAATTTTCAGTGGCAACATTGTTAAGGCAAATGCTTCATTAAGACAATATTGTTTGAATTTTTATATGGGAAAGTAAACAAAAGATTAAATTTAAGTTTAAAAAGATATTTTAGAGATTGAACATTACTCAATTTTAAGTTTTTATGTTTCAAGCAAAAATATTTTTTACTTTATATAGTACATATATAAAATAAAAAATGTCTTTATTTAAAAGCACTCATAATGAGAAATATATATTTACTAATCTGCCCTTGATCACTTATTTTGTATAGCTATTTAACTATTTGAATATCACCCTCATTTACGTTCAAATCTACTCCAAATTAATAGCTAATATACATAATTAGTTAATTCTTATATTTTCTAAGTGATTTACTGATATAGTGGATACTAGCTTGAGAAAAGATCAATCTGTAACAACTAAAAAAAAAAAGTACAAATCAGCAGCATCCTAGCCATTGATCCGAGTTTAATCTAACGCAGGGATCTTTTCCATCCATCCCATTTAATTTATATAGAGGGTAGGTTGGTCCATTTACACTCACAAACAACCCATTGATCTCACCTTTAAACAAGCTCTCCACCGCTCCACCGCCTTCATCATCTAATCACCCCGCCACCGGACGCATCATTGTTATTAACAATAAACGACGAGCCGCTCAATTACGATCATCATCATCACTGTTGGATCTGATGGATCAGTTGGATATGATGGATCAGTTGGATCTAAACATCCTCCACCACCACAACCGGCGGAGGTCCGGCGCCCTTCCTTCTGAAAACATACGAAATGGTGGACGACAACACAACAGATGAGATAGTATCGTGGAGGTGAGAATAGTTTTGTGGTGTGGAATCCACCTGAGTTCTTTTTTATAAGGTATATAAAGCTTATGCTTAAGTATGTAATTTTTGGATAAGGCTTATGCTTCGGTATCTATGGCAGTATATATATATATATTTTTTTTATAAGGTATATAAAGCTTTTTAAACTTTTGGTAAATGCAGCCGAATAAATTTAAAAGAATGACACTTGTTGCAAACAGTTGTGTATATATTTGTTAACTTAAGCTAGTTATTGCTTTTTCTCCAACATAAATAATATTTTTTTTTTACCTCAAAACACATGTGATTTTTTGGTGGATCACATGTGATTCTTTTTTAATGTGATTTTTTTGTTTGGATCACATGTGATTCTTTTTTAATGTGATTTTTTTTGTGGATCACATGTGATTCTTTTGGTAGATCATATGCGATTCTTTTAACGTGATTTTTGTGTGGATCACATGTGATTTTTGGTGATCACACGTGATTCTTTTCGCGATCACGCGATTTGTCTGACGAAATTTTGAAAAAAAATTCGTCAAACTATATAAAAGTGCATATCTATGAAGATGATTTTTTCTCGTCATGAATGGTGTATTTTTGTAGAACAAGATTTACCGTCATGCTGTTATGTTATTTTTAAAAAGGGTGGAAAGTGGGTTTCTTTATTAAACGAGTTAGATTGACTATTTTACCTTCCTTCATATTTTTGATTTTATCTCAGTTGGATGAAATTAAAATTAAAGCCGCCACGATTTGATCATTTGTTCTTTTTATTTTCCTTGTTTATGATTGATCTCACCTCTCTATACTATATAATATATAATAATACTATACCACCAAATAAAGCACAACATTAAATTTTATTCATTAAAAACACTTCCATATTTAACACTAAGACCATGGGGTATCATCACATCCACCCACGCCAAATCCAACGTGGCCACCAAAATGGCGCCGCCACCATGGTGCCACCATACCCCAACCATCTCTCGCCACTTCCTAAGCCATTTAAGTGGCGTGTGTGACTTTCGGAAAAAGACAAAAAATAAAACCACCGTGGCTTACCCAGATTCGATATCTTGAAAATGAAGAAAATGTGCTTAGTTCTTGAGGCTCTGTATTTTCATATCTTGAAGAAGAAGGAGGTGAGATCTAGAAGGGTGTTTTTTTTGTTTTTTTTTTTTTAATTTCTCTCTCATATGTTAATAGGAAGAGGCCCATTTAATTATTTATGGGAGTAAACTCGATTTTCTAGGTTCACTGTTCCTAGTCTTTGGTAATTTGTGTAATTGTTTTAGTTTTTGTTCACATAAAGTTTTGTTCTTATTTACTACCTTATGGTTTTTATTTGAGTTATATTAACTTGATTTAGTATCTTAGAAAATTAGTTATTTTATTTTTTTAAGTTTCATATTTTTCTTTAAAAAATATCGTATTTTTTAAAATTTTCGTATTTTATTTTTATTTGAATTAATAAAATTTATCTTGTTTGAAAAAATGCAAAAGAAATTAAAATTGAGGGTGGGTGGGGCCCAAATGGCATGTTATGAGTGAAGGGGTATTTTGGTGTGTGAGTGTTAAAAGTGAGGATGCTGAGTTGGCGCTGATGTGGCACAGAAAAGTGGAATTTGGCATGCCATGGTACCCCATGGTCTAATGTACAAGAGCCAATGCATCCCTCCACATATATCACGTGCAGGAACACGTGAGCTTCTGATGATACCCTTCCTCCTTACGTTATCTCAATCCTATTTTTGTAAACCATTAATCACAAATTCATTCACCTCCCCTTTTCCTCTACACGGTTTCAATCAATTTAATTACACGGTTTCAATCCATTTAATTGTCTCACCATTTTTTCAAAACCACATTCAAAATCAGTTTCAATATCAATTCACAATCAATTTTAATACAACCAGTTTGTCATCGATTCTAAAAAAAGATCAAAAGTGAACACGATTTGGTCTTTATATATTTGACAATCATATTCAAAATCATTTGGAGTGCAAATTAAAACACCATAACGTTCATGATTCATATACCAGCCGTTCATGATTAAGGTAATTTTGATTTATTTTATAAAATTAATTAATTGATTAAACATAAAAATAGGTGAATGAGGATGATTTCTGAATGATCTTTGTTCTTAGGTTTGCTATGTCTGTTATGGTGAAGCAATCATTCGATTGGTAAGTATTTGTATCTATTCAATTTTTTTTAGGGTTTAAATTTAATCAGTAATTCGTTTTTGTCATTGATTTTTGTAGGGAAGTATGCAGCAAATGGTGATTCCATGTGCCACTCATTAGTATGCTGTCAATTAGCTTCAAAATTGGTAAGCATCAATTTATAAGAACCCTAAAAATATGAATTGGGGATTTTACTAATTGGTAATTAATGCGTTTTTTCGGATTCAATTATGATACGTTTGTTCCTATTTTTTATAGTCGTTCAAAACGACGCATTTCGTGTTGTTTTCGTTGTGTAATACAGGCGCTGATGATATGTGACCCTTATTTGTGGGTTAAAGTGTGTAATAGTTATTCCTTGGTTCCTTGGGATTGCTTTCTGCTTACCCTTTTATATTGAAAAGAAAAGTGGTTGATCATGTAAAAATAAGCATTCAAAACAATCCTTGAGTGTTTGGAGTCTTGAGCTAATTTTTCTTTTTTTTTAGGTTAAGGAATGGTTACACCACCGGACGTGGAGTAGAAGAGCTTGAGCCTGATGTCGTAAAGGTACACCTCGATTTATTTCAATAGTAGCTAATGGTTGCATCGTGGTCAATATCATTTATATTGCAACACAGTTTACATAAAAATCACAGTTTATGTAAAGATTGTTTCAACCACTCATGTCTTGATAGAAGTATGCCCTTATATGTTGTTGGTAGCGATTACATAAAAATTAAGAATATGGTTTCATTAAAGTTTATATGAAATTTTTTGTTCATTGATTAATATATTGTTGTATAGGGTTCATTAACTAAAGAGGAGCCACATGATCAATATGAGTACAAGATGCTACGCATGAATAAATGTTAGAGTTCTTTTTTTCCCATTTACATCAATGTTTTACAACACAATGTTATGTAGTGTGTGTGGAACATTAAGTAGTGAAAAAATGGGCTTTCAAAACTTGGAACTGAAACTATCTAACGTGGATTTGTTGATGGATGAATTATTTTGCTGTAATATGCACTCGAAGTGGATGGTAGAGGGAACATTGCATTCAACTCCATCAACCAAGCTTATGGCCTAATACAGTTGAACAAATAGCTCTTAGATAACTTATTCCAAACATTGGGTTATGAGAATGCTCAATGGTTTGTGGTTGATTAGTCAAGCTATACTATCTTATATTTTTCTTATCAAATGTTGGCAAAGAGTCATCTTTTACATAATTACTATGCAATACTAAAGCATGTACCAGTTGAACTTCGTTTTTCATGTATTTAGCATACTAAAGTCAACATCATGTGTATGGAAAAGACCAGCTTTCAAAGCTCTTTATTCAATGTTTTGCTCGGGATCACTGATTCATTTGTGGTATAGCGGGTCTTGATGGTTCAGGTCTAAGCTCCTTTACTGATGTAAGTATTTATTCATCTTCTTAGTTAGTCCCTCTTTAGTTCGACAAATCAGTTTGTTGATAATTGATTTGTAGCTCACATTGGACAACTATATTTTTATGTATCTACTGAAGTAACATATATTCCAGTGTTTAAAACCAAATATGCTTCGTGCCTCTAAAACCAAAGAGGCTCCATGCCTCTTTGGTTAGTTTGTACCCCATCTTAATGTATTTGCATGTTTTCAACTCTTAAATATAGCCCGCCCTAAGGGCCATGTTTAGCAAAATCCATCACATTATCACTTCTTATGTTTGAAATTGTACATGCAGATTTGAACCGAATCCAAGATTTGTCATTTGGAAGGCCATAATCAAAAGCCTAATCTTGAGTCGATGGTACTTTTCAATATCTTAATTCGATATAGAGTTAATATCTCAATGATTATTTTTAACATTAATGTTTTGTATGTACAGATCAGTTAAAGAAGCAAACGGTACCAAACGGTCTAACCCATTATTGATGGCTTAAATTTAGTCTAACCTTCTACTCTTGATCAACCTTTTCTCTAAACCATTTACGTTAGTACATAGCTATGGACTTACATAAAAACATCACGCTTGATATTTCGATTCGTTATTACTTTGAAACAAATTGTGATATATATTCTATGGCTACAGGTTCTCAGCATGATCAGAGAGGTGCCGGTGTTGCTGCAGGCGTGGCTAATCCCATGGCTACTGAGGTGCAAACATACTCTCTGGCTATTTATCATGAGAAAAGTTGTTATTCTGACACCTTATAACCATCTTAGGTAGCCTTTTCTTTAATTGTAATGGATTTAATTAGGAAATATTTACTATTTCTTTTCTATTAAAGAATGTAATGTAGTGGAATTGGTTTTGCAGACGAGAAACTTGATGACGATGAGAACACACCTACACACAAGTTGCTGGAATAATGTAAGTTTGAAGTTATCGATGGTTCACAGTATGAAAGATGATAATAACTATGGCATTGCGTTTTGGAAGTAACTGATATGGAGTAATCAAATTCAGATAATTTAGATTAACAAAGTGGGTTGTAGGAGGAGGATTTCTATGGCTATGAAAAATGTTAAATGTTCTACATGTAATATGCGCCTAAATAAACTGTTGGGTCTAGATCATTATTGTTGCATCTAAAGTATAATTATGGGTGGGTCATGTGTGATCAATTGGTTGAGGGTTTAAATCCGTCATACGACTAAAGTATAAGACTCTCATGCTCAAGCATAGATATTGTTGAAGCAAAAGGTCAAAGATGTTTGACTATTGGTTGCCATCTGTGTAGGGAAATACATCTTAGGTTTTAGGCCTGTTATGCTCAGTTATATGCCAAAGACACCACTTGATCTGGACGAGTCTTTGCCTAACAAAAGTATTTACGATATTGTCAACTAAATGTTTTTCATGGCTGTATTGACGGGTTTCATAATGTTTTGTGGGACATGATTATTGCAATAAACGGTGACGTTGCAATGCAAGCGTAATTAACTAATTATGGTGTAATTGATCTCTGTATTATATTATGTGAAGAATAAAGGTGAGGAGAACTTATATGAAGTATCCATGTATAGCTCAACTCATCTTGAATTAATAACTTTGCTTACCTTTGAAGCATTACATTCTTTTATTTTGAAATTTCAAATGACACTAAACAAAAGTTCCAATTTCATCATGATAATCTATATATTTTTATTCCTTGATTCCTTTATATTAGCATGATAATTTTTCGTTTGATTTTGCAGGTTCAATTCAATCACCGCATCTAAAACATTTGTAGGTTTTGATTTGATCTTCCTTTGTTTAGTGTAATTTGTTAATTTGGAACTTCCAAATTTTCCATTGATTTTTTTTTATGTTGGTTCTTTTAGATATATAATTTTCTAAACCAGATTGTTTTCATTCTACAAATTTGTTGAAGCAATGTTAAAAGATGATAATAAATCAACTTTTGGGTAAGTTGGAGATGTTATGTTTATTTGTTGAACACCAACAGTTCGATCAAATGTAAACCTTCTTAATATGTAATTAGTTGTGTATGTTCTATCAAAACAGTTGTGTATGTTCTACCAGTTACCTTTGCAGTAAAGTTCTTTGACTGGTATTTTCCTAACGATTTATCTATTTTTTGGGTGAGTATTTTTTACTCATGTTGGTTGTTAGAGAGAATTGAAGGAAAGATACTTCAATATTAGATTAAGTGACTCACACTTACACCTTTTAGCCTTGAATATCTTTTATATCTGAATGCATTTAAGGAAACAATTGTTATTTATGTGAATGGGGGTGTTTGGGATTGCTTATTTGTCTTTTGTTACTTCAACCTTATTCTGAAATTGTATATTGTCACTTCAACTTTACTTTATCATTTATCTAATTTTATTGAATCTTATTACTATACTATGTAGGGAAGGAAGACTTTGCAACTCTTAGCAGCAAGCTTCTATATGCGACTTACTGGCCAACCATACCCTATGGAATTGATTTCACTCCCAAAAGATCATTCAACTGGTACAAAGTTGTTGTAAGCTGCTAAAACGTTATTTTTGTCAGGTAGTAGATTTGACCAATTATGGTTTAAATAGACCAACATCGGGTTTCTCAAGAATAAATAGACACTTATATCCAATATGTGAATGGTGATTATAAAAAAAGAAATGGGACAAGTTATTTGTCTATTAAACTTTTTATTTGTCATTTTTTAGATGAATTGTTATTTTTTAGATGATTGTTTTTTATGAGCAGAACTGAATCTACTTCCTATATGGTCCATATTAAACTTTAGGAAGTAGATCCACCCCGCCATCAAAACAATCATAAAAAATAACAATTCATCTAAAATGCCAAATAAAAGTTTAATATGGACCATTTAAGAGTAGATCCGCCTCGCTTCATCAAAAACAATTATATAAAACGAGTAAATTACACCGCTCGTCTTGTGGTTTATGCTGACCGCAGGTTTAGTCCTTGACCAAAAAATTGCACCGGACGCCCTTAAGTGTGAAACGTTATGCACCGTTCGTCCCTCCGTCCATTTGGGCCCACCAATTGCCACTAACGTCAGTTAACTGAGGAATTTAAAGGGGTATTTCGGTCATTTCTCAAGTACATACCATTTATTAAATACAAAATAAAAATACCACAAGGACACGGTGTACTTTACTTATGCTTCTCTGTCTTCTCGCTTCTATCCAAAACCAGGAAAACAAAAAGGAGTTTCACCTCCTTCTTCTTCAATCTTTAACCTTGAGCCATCACATTCATACTCAGTCTATGCGCCCCTATTCTCCCTAGACAAAGTCATGTGCTTGTGTTGAAAAAGAAGGATGAAAGCGACGATAGTCAAGAATGGACTTCATCCAACTCGAGGTCAAGAGAGCTATGGTCAAAGCTTCCACTTATGTTCTTATTTGAGTCACGAAAATCTCACAGGACTCATCCACATATCACACAACCGAGTTTTATAAAAGTTGGGTTTCATAATTTAGGGTTCTTGAAATTGATAGAGGGGTTTTGTAAATTGAAGTATTAGAAGTGTAATTCGAGTTTCAATCTCATCAATTTCAAGAGATTCGAGTCCAATTTGGATTTCTCATTGTTCGGTTCATCCCACCTCACTCGACATCTTTGAACTAAAAACATGGATCATGTGCTAACTAGTTGGATTCGGGTGAACTCAACTCAATCATCAAATCTCCTTCATCATAACCCGATCTAAATCTCTTCTTCATTTGCTGTTTAATCCGGATCAAGAACACGTCACAAGGGCTTCAAGATCCATTAGTGGGTCTCGGGTAGGTGTAAGTTGTTATGTGTTTCAGTTTGAACGACTCAAGAAAAAGGATTAACAGCCTTGTTAATTGCTTTATCTTTTATATTCAGACATTAGATGAAGGATAGTCTTAAAAAGAATCAGTGGTGAATGATTTACGTGTGTTAGACCCTCGATGGTCTTGATGTTTCAATAATTAACACGAAAAAAAATTATGAGAAATTTTTTTTTTTCATTTAGTACGAGTGATGAGGAGTTGATTGTGTCGGACATTAGATGAGGAGGATGGGATATTGATTCTTTCGAGTTGGTCAGGTTTGGTTATGTGGTTGTGGTAACTTCATTTACAACATTCGCGCCTTTGAATTTTGTTAAGGATTTATGACTAGTGATGTAATAAACCGGGTTACTTGTAGTCCGGTATTTGGTTTTGGTCTCGCCTTAGTCTTCATCTTCATCTCCATTTTCTGTCTTAGTTGTAAAGTCCTTTGTATTCGTGGAGATTCAAAAGTTTTTAGATATGAGTTGGTTTGTGTTCATATGAACCGATCCGCAAAACTAGGTGCGAAATAGATGGGGCACATTTTTGTGTAAGGCTAGGGTTCGTGGTAGTTTTTCTTTGGCTGTGGTCTTATCCACATAACTACACCGCTCGTCCTTGCAACCGCTCGTCCTTATGGTGTTGAAATGACGAATTTACCCTCATGTGCAAGTCACATGATGGGTTTTAACGGTCAAACTTAACGCTTTTTGGTCAAAGGACTAACGGTGCATAACGTTTCACACTTAAGGACGTCCGGTGCAATTTTTTTGGTCAAAGGACTAAACCCTGCGGTCAACGCAAACCACAAGGACGAACGGTGTAATTTACTCTATAAAAAATAACAATTCATCTAAAAAATGCCAAAGTAAAAGTTTAATATGGACCATATAGAAAGTAGATCCAGTTCTGCTCATAAAAAACAATCATCTAAAAAATAACAATTCATCTAAAAAATGCCAAATAAAAGTTTAATATGGACCATATAGGAAGTAGATCCAGTTCGCCATCAATAACAATTATCTAAAAATAATAGCCATCTAAAAATGGCAAATAAAATTTAATATGGACCATATAAGAAGAGGTCCAGCTCTGCTAATCAAATAAATCATCTAAAAATAACAATTCATCTAAAAAATGCCAAATAAGAAATTTAATATGGATCATATAAGTAGATCCAGTTCGGTCATAAAAACAATCATAAAAAATAACAATTCATTAAAAATGACAAATAAAAATTTAATATGGACTATATAGGAAATAGATCCAGCCTCGCTTCATCAAAACAATAATCTAAAAATAACAATTCATTAAAAAATGCCAAATAAAAATTTTAATATGGAGCATATCAGAAGTAGATCCAGTTCTGCTTATCAAAAAACAATCTTCTAAAAAATAACAATTCATCTAAAAAATTTCAAATAAAAAGTTTAATATGGACCATATAGAAAGTAGATCAAGTCCTGCTCATCAAAAGACAATCATCTAAAAAATAAAAATTCATCAAAAAAAATGCCAAATAAAAAGTTTAATAATAACCATATAAGAAGTAGATCCAGTTCTGTTCATCAAAAAACAATCATCTAAAAAATAACAATTCCTCAAAAAAATACCAAAAAAAAAAAGTTTAATATGAACCATATAGGAAGTAGATCTAGTCGTGCTCATAAAAAACAATCATCTAAAATATGCCAAATAAAAGTTTAATACTGAATTATTTAGTAAGTAGATCCAGTTCATCAAAAACAATCATATAAAAATAACAATTCATCTAAAAATGCCAAAGAAAAGTTTAATATGGACCATATAAGTAGATCCGGTTCCTCCTCATAAAAACAATCATCTAAAAAATAACAATTCATATAAAAATGCCAAATAAAAGTTTAATATGATATATAGTAAGTAGATCCAGCTCTAACTCATCAATAACAATTATCTAAAAATAATAATTTATCTAAAAATGCCAAATAAAAATTTAATATGGACCAAGAGATCCAGCTCAATTTAATCAAATAAATCATCTAAAAATAACAATTCATCTAAAAAATGCTAAATGAAAATTTTAATACGGATATATAGTAAGTAGATCCAGCCTCGGTTCATCAAAACAATCATAAAAAAATAACAATTCACCTAAAAATGCCAAATAAAAATTTAATATAGATTATATAGTAAGTAGATCCAGCTCGCCATCAAAACAATAATCTAAAAATAACAATTCATTAAAAATCCCAAATAAAATTTTTAATATGGAGCATATCGAAGTAGATCCAGTTCGCTTAATAAAAACAATCTTATAACAATTCATCTAAACAACGCCAAATAAAAAGTTTAATATGAACCATATAAGTAGATCCAATCCCCGCCATCAAAAAATCATCTAAAAATAAAAATTCATCTAAAAAATGCCAAATAAAAATTTTAATAATGACTATATAAAAGTAGATCCAGCCCGCCATCAAAACAATCATCTAAAAATAACAATTGCCTAAGAAATGCAAATAAAAATTTAAGATGCACTATATAGTAAGTAGATCCATCCGCTAATAAAAACAATCATCTAAAAATAACAATTCATCTAAAAATGCCAAATAAAAAGTTTAATATGGACCTTATAGGAAGTAGATCCAGCTCGCTTATAAAAACAATCATCTAAAAATAACAATTCATCTAAAAATGGCAAATAAAAGTTTAATATGACCGTATAGTAAGTAGATCCAGTCCTGCTTATCAAAAAACAATCATCTAAAAAATTACAATTTATCTAAAAAATCCCAAATAAAAAGTTTAATATGGACCTTATAGAAAGTAGATCCAGTCCTGCTCATAAATAAACAATCATCTAAAATATAACAATTCATCTAAAAAATGCCAAAATAAAAAGTTTAATATGGACCATATAGGAAGTAGATCCAATTCTGCTCATAAAAACAATCACCTAAAAAATAACAATTCATCTAAAAAATGTCAAATGAAAAGTTTAATACGGACAATATAGGAAGTACATCCAGTTCTGCTTATAAAAAACAATCGTCTAAAAAATAATAATTCATCCAAAAAATGGCAAATAAAAAGTTTAATATGGACCATATATGAAGTAGATCTTGTCCTGCTCATCTAAAAAATAACAATTCATCTAAAAAATGTTCAATAGAAAGTTTAATATGGACCATATAGGAAGTAGATACAGTCCTGCTCATCAAAAAACAATCATATAAAAAAAACAATTTATCTAAAAAATGTCAAATAAAAAGTTTAATATGGAGCATATCGGAAGTAGATCCAGTTATGCTCATCAAAAAACAATCTTTTAAAAAATAACTATTCATCTAAAAAATGCCAAATAAAAAGTTTAATATGTACCAGATAGGAAGTAGATCCAGTCCTGCTCATAAAAAACAATCATCTAAAAAATAACAATTCATCTAAAAAATGCCTAATAAAAAGTTTAATATGTACCTTATAGGAAGTAGATCCAGTTCTGCTTATAAAAAACAATCATCTAAAAAATAACAATTCATCTAAAAAAGGCCAAATAAAAAGTTTAATATGGACCGTATAGTAAGTAGATCCAATCCTGCTTATCAAAAAACAATCATCTAAAAAGTTACAATTAATCTAAAAAATCCCAAATAAAAAGTTTAATATGGACCTTATAGGAAGTAGATCAAGTCCTGCTCATAAAAAAACAATTATCTAAAATATAACAATTCATCTAAAAAATGCCAAAATAAAAAGTTTAATATGGATCATATTTGTTATTACAAACTATGACTAAGGATCAAATGAGAATAATCATTAAAATAAAAAGAATGAGAAATAGCTATAACTACATATTAGAGATGCATCGATTTGATTTAAATGCATCCCTAATCTTTTAGATGCATCACAATATATATTCTAGCTAAAAATTAGATGCATATACATATATTAGATGCATTTCATCAAATTATACAAATCATATGTATTTTTCTGTCCCTCTGCGGTCAAATTTGTTCTACAGATTACTTTGCATCGTTTGCACTTCAAAATCACTTTCAAACTAATCGTGATGCATCTAAATGAATAGAGATTCATCTCATTCAAGTCGATGATCTCAAATATGCTGTTATAGTTATTTCTCATTCTTCTCATTTTGTTTTCTTCTCACTGGATCCTTCTACAAACTATATATAATATTTGGTTACTGATATTGTGACAATATGAGTTTGGTTATAATGAAAATGTTTAATGTAAAAATATAAAATTGGTGTGTGGCATTTAAGAAAACAGAGAAACATTGAATCGCAAGTTCACAACTAAAACTATTCGGCATTACACAAATAAATGATAAAAGAAACACACGAATCACACCAAATCGACGTAATTGAATTTTGCTGAACACTATACACCGACGTCACTACACGCATGTTATCATCTAGTTATACCCAATGAAAATTATTTCGGGGCTAACATACTCAAGTTGAAGTATCTAACATTTAAATTATTGGACGCTACGATCTTGTGAATGTGAAGCGCATAATCGATTTATGGAAATTAAGAATAAAGTAAACTAACAACTATCATGGAATTCAATTTGATGAATGGAAACCAACAATGTTTTTCTGAATGATCAGAAGAGAAATAAATTACGTTACAAATTTTGCATGAAAATGAGAAATGAGAACATAGAAGCGCTTTTATCTTGGGAATGGATTCGAACAAGCTTTCCCGCCAAAACTACCAAACAAAACTAACACACATGCACCTCACATGACTATCAACAAATAAATACCACGGGAAACTTACGTGCTTAGGACTTGTTACGTATCGTATTCGTATAGATTGTTTGTTTCTAAAACAAAAACGAATCAGTATCTTGAAAACACAAAGATACAAGTTGTCTTCAGAAACAAAGAAACTTATTCGTTCTTTACAAGTCACGTTACACTAAACTTTCAATTATACTTCCATCAATGTCATCTCTATCTAAAGCGCACGACTGCTACATTCATGTTCAAAAAAGAACATCACCATCATAATTTAAAAATGTTGCATCAACCCTAACAATTTAGAGAGAAAAGAAAGATAGAGATGATATGTTTTCTTATTCTTTTTAATTGAGCAAATGAGATTGAAAAGCTTAAAATTTTAATGTAAATCAATTGGCAAAACATGGTGGATTTCAATTTTACATTCCCAATTGCATGTTGCTTTTGATTCGTCACCTATAAATTATAGCCGCCCCGTACACTTACTATTTGTCTCGATAAGCATGTTCTACTTTTCTAAGCATTGTAATAGATTTTGACGTCAGTGTATTAACCTTAAATCATATGTGTGATCATGAGCTTAAATCAACTTCTATCATCTTAGATGTTTGGTTGTTCTAATTATCAAAGGGCTCGTTTTTATTACGTGTTGGTGCCTTTGGAAAGCGCGGAATGAAAAAAGGTTTTCCAACGGCTCCATCTCGGGTGAGAAGATTTTTCAAGATGTTAAGTCTCTCGGTTTCTTATGGTATAGGAATAGAACTAAAGGAAGTTCGATTAGTTGGAAAGATTGGTGCAACTTTGATCGATTGTAAGGTTTTGTTTGCCGTCCGCTATTTGGTGGTTCGGGCGTTGTGAATAATATTAAATTTTCAAAAGAAAAAATAATAATAAAATAAAAAATTATCATCCAATAACTAATCAATTCGATTTCCAAGATGATCGAATTTGACACATTATAAAGTGGTATTTAATCTATACAATCACTTTTAGCTTTTTATTTGACATCTGTAAAAGATCAAAAATTATTCTATATAGCATATGTGCTAAGATATTATTTAAAATAATTTTAGTGTATAAAAAATACGTGCCACTCACTACTTTTTAAATGGATATTAGCACTACATTTTTTTTTCAGTGATAAACAAATATTTTTATGTCGGCAATATGTTGTACTTGTACGTACATTTGGTATAAAATTTTTACAATTCTACGCTTGTATTTAATAGATGGATATTTAAAATGACAAAGATTATGTAATACGGAGTATCATCTAATCATACAAATTTAGGGATGGCAACGGGGCGGGGAATGTCGGGGATTGTATTTACCATCCCCATCCTCGTTTTCACTCTCCATCCCCATCCCCGTCCCCATCCCCATCGGTGAATTGCTTTACATCCCTATCCCTGTCCCCAATAGGGATCGGGGATCCCCGTGGAGATTCGGAGATTTTCAATCCTTATGATCTAACATAAAGTTTCTACCAATTCATCGAAGATATAAAGAATTTTAACTCATAAAGTGTTTCAAGAAACATGCGTACATCACACATTGTTAGATTCATTATAATTTCAATTCAACTATAAAGCATCCTCAACATTGTAAACATATAATATAAAAACAATATGTATCATATGTATCTATTCGAACAAACAAATAAGTAATATATAGTTGGTGCTTATGCTTCTAATTCTAAAGGTACTTGATTTTATAAATATCACATATACATGTCGATACTCATAAACATATATACATATACATATACAAGTTAATCGAGTATGGATATAACATATAAATTGTAAATACTTATATACTAGAAAGATTGGAGTCGGGGTCGGGTTCGGGGATTTATGTTATCCCCATCCCCGCCCCATCCCCGTTTTCATATTTTGGGGATTCCCCATCCCCGTCCCCATCCCCGGTCAACTCAGGGATTCCCCAGTCAAAATCGGGTTTGGAGATCGGGTCCCCATCGGGTATGGATTTTTTTGCCATCTCTACATACAATTCTACACATAACACATGCATGATGCATGCATTAGTTGATTTAACCACTATAATTAGTTTGGAACTATATAGAATATGCACATTCCACTTATTCACTCACTTCTAATGTTTGTAGATGGAAAAAGCACAAGCACGTCTAGCACAAGGTGTAATACAAGTTTAGCGGTTCTCTTAACAAAATAATAAAGCATATAACAATTAGGACAGAACCAGAACTAAAAAATAATCCGGTGCATTTACGAAAAAATCAGATAAGATTATAAACACATTTGTCGGGGACCATGTGCATTTTTGAAAATTTTAAATTTTTTTACAAAAATTAACAATACGCCGCAAAAATCAAAAGGTGTTTCGAAACCCACTAGTTCCGTCATCAATAACAATTGAAAACTTTTAAAATATATATTGCAGTATTTAAATACGTACCTCTAATGTATATTTTTTCCATTCAAATTATATTGCAATTCTAATAAGCACAATCTAGGATGAACTTTCAAGTGTCCCAAACCATTAAAACATGTTCCCATATATGAATCCCCTAGTAGGTGGCATCAATCTTAGTGAAAATCAAAACAAAAATATATAGACTTTTAATATCACTGTTACTCAAACATAAAACTACACTTTAATAATATACTCCTACAAAATAAGAAAAAACCCAATTATTAAATCTAAAGTTGATATAGAAATATAGAATGACCATCTTTAGAGACCATTAGAGGCAATTAGGTTGATGGTAATGTTAATCGTAAATATTGTGATCACCTTTCGACATATTAGTGTAACATCAATTTTCTATCTTTAAGATTACACTCAATCACAATTTGCTAATAAGGCAATCATAACTATAACAAAAAACATACCCCACTAAAACTAATAAAAAAAATACACACAAAAGAGATTGGATCTTTCGGTTGGCAAACAAACCCTAACTTTGAAAAGGTTGGAGTGGGACTTGGTTGCATCCGCTTGAGCTAATTGAAGAAACTCGATTGGGGGGGTCAGTTGGTTGGGGTTATTTGGTTGCCATTAGCATTGACCCATCAAGTAATTTTAAACCACCAAGGCAACAAAGCATCGCTACACGCCATATGGTTTTGGTTTTACATAAGGCTGATGTTAATTGTTAACACAAATAAACCGTAAAAACGTTTATTATTATTTAGCGATCTCTTTGTGTTTTGTTGATAACAAATATAATGTTATCATAAGTAAAACTATAAGGATACATGTTAGTTTTGTAAAGCATCTATATATAGTCATTTAATACAAATTGATGTAATAACTCATTTGTTGTAATAGTTTATTAGGATGGGTAAAAACCACAACCCATGACCCATACCCGTGGAGCATATCCATAACCCATGGAGTTAATGTGGGAAACGGTGTACACTTTATTTATGAAAACATATTACAATCATAATAAATAAATTAACAAAGAAATTAAATAATGACGATTTAATGGTGTAGAAGCGAGAAGATGACACTATAGACGTATAATAAACGAAAGCGGAAAGACACTTGCACAAGGCTCGTATTGAATACAATTCCTTAAAACAGATTCGCCAGATGTTTCCCGTGGTACAACGACGCAATTGTTGTCTGAAAGGACTAGACCACTTGCCGAAAGATCACGGAATCTGGCGTTTACGATCGAAAAGATAATGGAACGTTATCGCAATGGAGTTGCGTTTACGTACGTGTTCTAAAACCGAATGAGATGTGTTTAATATATAGGCTAAACCTATCTTAGTCACCAAGAAAAGATATTCGTTTGTATATACCCGGATCGCAAATCATAATTATTAAACACGGTTTCAATATCTTCTATTTATTTAAAACCGATTCGCCTAACTTGTTTACAAAGTTTAAATCGGCCCAAAACAAATAGACACAACTCGGAAATAATGATACCAAATCTGCAGCAAAAGATACGCAGTGTCACGAGATTTCGAGTCGTGCATTCGTGTCCGCAGTCGCGCTGGCTCGCATGAGTTCGAAGCTTGAACCCATTTGGCCCGTAAATCTCGAATCAGCACCCCCACTGCAAGACGTAGGTGTTGGAGTAAAACCAACAAATCATTTTGAAGGTTCATATCAAGATTTCTATATAAACACACCCCACTTCCTTTTCTAGGCGATGTGGGATGTGTTTGTTTTCCCAAATTTGTGTTTCACGTGTCCCACTTTGAGACACGATATTTCATTCATATTAACTCCATTTTGGACATACTTTAGCTCGTTGCGAAGCTCTCGTCGAGGAGAACGTAAAGCTATCAAGAAATATAAATATATATAACATATACATATATTAAATAATGTCCAAAATTTGCAAAAACTCATTTGCAAAACTATTTTTCCAACAGTTAACCCATACCCATTTGACTAGATGCATCGCATCTATTTGATACATTGTATCTACTTAGATACCCATGGTTCAAACCATAACCCATGACCCATGACCCATAACCCAAAACCCATGGGCAAAGAGGAGTGTCTCACGGATCCCTGGGTTATACTAGGCGGATCCTCAAGCAAGGATCCGTGGGATCCGTGCAACAATGGGCAAGAATTCGCCTATAAATGAGAGCCATTTTTCATTTTACTCACCCTCTTCTTACTAACTCTCTCATATATTCTTAAACTCTTCTAACAAAAGATCACTTGATCTATAGAGTTGTTCTTCTTTCTTCTATTGTGATTATCATATAGGTCCTTCTCTAAGGCGAGATCACGAGCATTCTACAAGTCATCCAAGCAAGGGGTCCTTGATTGATTTGTGCATCCACAAGATTTCTGTAGCGAAGATCTTGTATTTCATATTTCACATATTTGTTGTGTTATAGTAGTGTCGGTTTGGTCCTCTGTGTTACGGACTCAGTATTTAGCTTTGTACCAAAAAAAGGTGTAAGCAACGTTGTGAAGGCTTCTCTGCCAAGTTGAAGGAGTTTGTTGACATAGTGCTTGAACTCTCGAGTAGGTGACTCGGGGAGGGGTGTAGGGCAAGGAAGGTGTCCTTGTAGCCGAACCACTATAAATCGGTTGTGTCATTTATATCCTTTACTTTACTTACTTTATTTGCATTACTCATAGATCTATATTATCTCCTCATTCATACGATTTCATAACATCGAATCTAAAAGTTTTGAAACTAACTTAAAATCGCAAAACTATTCAACCCTCCCCTTCTAGCTTTCCACAATTGGTATCGAGCGCTAAGTTTATAAAAGTTTTAAAGTAAACCGTATTTTAAAACTTTTCGATCATTATGGGTTCGAAAATTACAAGGAAGGGCAATTCATGCAACGACCTCCACTTCTTGAAACTAATGGTTTTATATATTGGAAAAATAGATTCGAAACGTATGTGAAGTCTAAAGATATTGATCTTTGGTACATCATTGTTGAAGGCGATTTTGAAGCCACTGCAAAAGATGAAAATAGAAATTTAGTTAACATACCCCATTATAAACTTACCGATGATATTAAGAAAAAGCTTTCCAAAAATAGTGAAGCTAAAATGGTTTTATATAATGCTTTACCCGAAAAGGAATTCGAAAGAATTTCCATGCTTAAAACCTCTAAAGAAATTTGGAATTCTTTGTAACTCATCAAGGTAATCAACAAGTTAAAAATAATAAAATTGATTTATTTGTTCAACAATATGAATAATTTTCAATATCGGATGAGGATATTATAGATCATTCTTTTGCTAACTTTAATACTATAATTACATCTTTACAAGCACTTGATGAATCTTTCTCTAGCCGTAATCATGTTAGGAGATATCTAAGGGCACTTCCATCCAAGTGGAGATCTAAGGTGACGGCAATCGAAGAATCAAAAGATTTGTCAATCCTCACCCTTGATGAACTCATAGGCAATTTAAAAGTCTATGAGCTTGTCCTCGCTAAAGATTCTGAAGCTTCAAAAGTGAAAGAGAAGCACAAATCTCTTGCCCTTAAAGCCAAGAAGGTCTCAAGCGATGAAGACAACTCCTATTCGGATAGTGATGACGAGGAGTATGCTATGGCGGTAAGGGACTTCAAAAAGTTCTTTAGAAGAAAGGGAAGATACGTCAAACAACCATATGATGACAAGAAAGGATTCCGGAAAAGCAAAGAGGACGAGAAGACAAGGGATGATCGATGTTGCTTTAAATGTGGGGACCCAAACCACTTTATTAGTAAGTGTCCCAAACGTGATGAACAAAAAGCATTCGTAAGCGGTTCGTGGGGAATGAGCAAGGAGGAAGACGAAGAAATTTGTCTCATGGCAAATGACGAGGTATGTCACGAATACTATAGTAGTTCTTCATTAGATGATGATTCATTGCATAATGAATATGATAAACTTTGCAAAATTAGTTTAAAAGTAATCAACAAAAACAAGTTTTAGAGAAACCAAAATCAACCTTTAGAAAAGGAAGTCATTGAGCTAAAAACAAAATTAAAACGTCTAGAGAAGGGAAGATAGCAAGTGGGGAATATGAACTTTGCTTCAACTTCAAACACTTGTTGATCATCTAGACTCTAAGATTGCTAGAATGAATACTAATACTCTAGATATGATATTAGATAGTGTTAAAGCAGAAACAACCAAAGGTTTAGGTTTTCAAGAACTTGATGCATCAACTAGTGAAACAAAGAAACACAATTCGTAAAAGCAATAGAAAAACAAACCACTGTAGTCACGGATCCCACAAAAAAGGAACCGGCTAATGTACAACCAGGGACCCGTGGGTCTGCTGAAGCAAACAATGGTAATAATATAACTTCCTCATCTAGAACTGATTTTGTTATTGTTAATAAGAAGAAACCAACCCATGTTACTATTAGACAACCACCTCCAAGACAAAATCAAAGTTTTACAAGAAACAAAGGTCCATCATTTTCAAAACCGAACACATCTAGGAGATCTAATCATGTTTATCCGAGAAGTAACCATCAAATGAGATGGAATCCAAATATGCAAAATGGTTTTCCATTTCAAAACTTTGCACCATGGAACGCATACTCACCTTATCCATATATGTCTAACATGAATGAAATGTTTAACACTAATGGACCGATGAACAAATGGGGACCAAACTTTTGAGTTAATTGTTTTCTTAGGTGTGCTTAAAGGTCGACCTAGATCCGGGTGAGTGGATCAAGGATAGCGGGAGCACGAGGCACATGACCGGCAATAAAGATTTATTCTCCACATATGAATCCTTCAATGGAGGAAATGTGGTATTTGGAAATAGCAAAAGCAAAATCATCGGTAAATGTACGATTTCTAAAAAATCTCTAACCATTAACGATGTGTGTCACGTAGAAAACCTAAACTTTAACCTCTTAAATATAGGACAAATATGTGATAAAAAGTGCAACGAACTTTTTAACGAAACCGGTAGCAAGATATTGAAAAGCGGTATCACTATAGGTAGAGAAATTAGGAAACATGGAGTCTATGTCATTAAAATCGGTAATGAACCTCAAGACAAACTTTGTCTTACTTATGGATGATACTTGACCTTATGGCATCGAAGATTGGGTCATGCCAATAAGCGACTTCTTCAATCGCTATCATCCAAAGATCTAGTAAGAGATCTACCAAAATTAAAATATGAACATCACTTTTGTGATGCTTGTAATGTAGAAAAACAAGTCCATGCTAGTCACAAAGCTAAAAACATGGTCTCTACAACTAAGTGTCTAGAATTACTACACATGGATTTATTTGGTCCATCCACTATCCAAAGTTATGGAGGCAACTACTACACTTTGGTCATAGTGGATGATTACTCTAGGTACACATGGACTAAATTTTTAAAGAACAAAACTGAAACGTTCAATTACTTTGAAATATTAAGTAAGAAAATCCAAAGACAATTAGGAAGTCCTATAGTGTCTATTAGAACGGATCATGGTAGGGAATTCGATAATGAAGTGCAATTTGGAGCCTTTTGTGACGCTAATGGCATTACTCACAACTTCTCCTCGTGACTCCACAATCGAATGGGGTAGTTGAAAGAAAGAATAGAATCTCGCAAGAAATGAGTCGCACCATGCTAAATGAGCAATCCATACCTCAAAAGTTTTGGTGCAATGCCGTTGATAGCTCAACCTACATACTTAACCGAGTCTTAATTAGACCATTTTTAGGAAAAACTCCATATGAGTTACTTGAGGCAAAAATCCTACGCTAAATTACTTTAGAGTCTTTGGTAGGAAATGTTTTCTACTTAACACTAAATATTACCGTACAAAATTTGATCCTAAGTCAACCGAAGGTATCTTTTTAGGTTACTCTCCTAATAGCAAAGCTTACGTCATATTAAATAAAGAAACAATGAAGGTTGAAGAGTCATTAAACGTAAAATTTGATGAGAGTCCACCCAAACCTACTTTACCTCTTGTCGATGACGAGATTGTCGAGAGTGAAGCTATTGTAATAAAGAAAAAGACAAACGAAGAAGAAGAACCTTTAAATGATGAAATCATAAATATTAAAGAGTCCAAAGATCACCCCGTAGATAAGGTCATAGGAAAGTTAAAACGAAAGAACCTTAAGGTCTTAAGTCCAAAACCAAAGTAGCTTATTTTGTTTTGTCTCAACCATAAAACCTAAGAATACACAAAAGCCATAAAAGATGAAAGTTGGGTAATGGCTATGCAAGAAGAGTTAAATCAATTTGTTTCTAATGATGTTTGACACTCGTCCCTCCACCTAGTAATCAAACCATAATAGGAACCAAATGGGTATATAAAACAAGTTAGATGCAAACGGTGTAGTGTCTAGAAACAAAGCTAGACTCGTTGCCCAAGGTATAATCAACAAGAAGGAATAGAATTTGATGAGACCTATGCCCCGTGGCTAGATTGTAGTCTATAAGAATACTTGATGACGATTGTCCGTATTCGGGTCATGAACCCGACCAATAAACGCTACTAGCAATCGAGCCCGATGCACGAATGGGCTAACCGGTAACGGTTTGGGCTCACGAAGGCCCAAACCCAAAGTTATTTATGGTTTTGGATATCGGATATCTTTTATTTATGAGATATGTATTGATTGACCGACTTAGGCGGATACGCGAAGGTTGGGGAACACGAAACCAACAAGGATTTCGTGTGTATATAAACGGCATCTCGACCCTCATTAAAGGTACGATCTAAAACCCAAACTCTCCACTAAACCCTAAAAACCGATTACTTACTCTCACGCCGGAGGATAATCGTGGGAGACAATCCCACGATAAGCCTAACGGTGTTTTCTATTTTCTTAGTGCGCAGGTCTCAAGCATCAAGATCTAATTGATACGAGAACCGGAGTCTAAATAAGGAACGCCCAACTTTTGTATCAACAAGTGGCGCCATCCGTGGGACCAATCACTAAGAACTAGAATGACAAAGCACGGAAACCTAAGCCAGCGATCGTATAGTGACTTACAAGGGAAAAAGCGCAAAGTGGATCACCTCTAGCAAAGCCTGAACAACCAAAGGCGACTGTAAACCAAGGGTCGTGCATGATCCGTCTTCACGACAGTGGAACCACTCACGGGACAACCCATGCCACTACAACAACCACCACCAGAAGATCTCTGCGCACCTTTTACCACTCCCACCAATCGATGCCGAAAAGGACCTCACAAAACGCCAGCACGCCTCTCCAAAACAGGGGTCCGGATGTGAAAGTAGACACCGCGCTAGAAGGAGTCGCGCTGAACTAGCTCCAAGTGACTTCGTGTCTCAAAACTACGAAACCTTGGTCGCCTCATGCAAGAGGAGGCGAAAAAGAGGTCGAGTCGAGCCCTGCAAGCCCGACTAAACTTCGACACGTAGTATGAGACATCCCCATCGCGTCATCATAGGGAGGCGCGAAGGATAGCCGCCGCCCCAAAGTGTTTACCGGGATCGGGAGGAGAGCGAGAACGATGAAGCGGTGACCCGCAGATCTGGAAGAACACGAAGAGGACGGATGGCGTACAATGTCCACTCTAGGCTTGGTAGCCGCAGGTCCATGATGCACTGGACGACAAGACTCCCAAGTGAAAGCTCTTCAAGCTCGGATTCGAGGACGATCGACGCAAGCGCCGAAAGAGGGAGGCTCGTCCTTGGTGATTCCTCGACAACGAAGACAAATAAACAGACACGGAAGTCCAGGGAAGATATCGCGACCGTGAGGAGGAAGATATGTCTCTTCCCGGAGCCGCCAAAATGTGGATGCGCTCACTCGGCGCAGATCGATTTCTCGAAGATAAGAGAAGGCGATGCCCGCCAATGTGAAAACCTACGATGGAACAGGGATCCGGACGATCACCTAAAATTTTCGAATCAGCTACTACCATCGAAATTGGCCACAACATGTGTGGTGCCACATGTTCAATTCCACATTAGTGGAAAATACGCGAAACTGGTTCAGTAATCTTCCACGCAGAAGCATTGATGGCTTTGAAGAGTTGCGGAAGGCTTCATCAAATGGATGTCAAAAGTGATTTTCTAAATGGTTGTGCTTGTGCTAATGATCTTAAGCTTTTCAAATGGATGTCAAAAGTGCTTCATCAAATACTTCTTGCTTATGCTTGTGCTAATGATCTTAAGCTTTATCAAATGGATGTCAAAAGTGCTTTTCTAAATGGTTTTATTAATGAATAGGTATATGTAGCTCAACCTCCGGGCTTCATCGATTTTGAAAAACCTAAACATGTGTATAAGTTAAAGAAAGCTCTTTACCTTTTTAAACAAGCTCCAAAAGCTTGGTATGATAGACTCAAGTCATTCTTAATTTAAAAACAACTACACCATGAGGTTAGTTGATAACACACTTTTTACTAAGAAAAGAGAGTCACATATAATCATTGTTCAAATAAATGTAGATGATATTATATTCAGATCTACTTGTCAAGACATGTATGATGATTTCTCTAAAATCATGCATGACTAGTTCGAGATAAGTATGATGGGAGAACTTAGTTTCTTACTTGGTCTACAAATGAAACAAGTAGAAGATGGTATCTTCTTTAACCAATCTAAATACATAAAGGAGATGTTAAAGAAATTTGGTTTAGAAGAGTCAAAACCCATAAGAACACCAATGTCATCCGACACTAAACTCACAAAATATGAAGACGGTGAATCCGTTGATAACACAAAATACCGTGGCATGATTGGTAGTCTTCTCTACCTCACGGCTAGTCGTCCGGATATCATGTTTAGTGTTTGTCTTGTGCTAGGTTTCAAGAAGATCCTATAACATCACATCTAGAAGTTGTCAAAAGGATATTTAGATACATTAAGGGTACGACTCAATTAGGATTGTGGTATCCTAAGGGTACGGGGGTAGAAACAATTGTATATGCAGATTCTGACCATGCAGGTGATTATGTTGACCGAAAAAGTACAAGTGGGGTATGTACTTTTATGGGATGTTGTTTAACATCTTGGTTCTCAAAGAAGCAAACGGCATTGGCCATATCAACAACCGGCCGAATACGTCTCCGCAAGAAAGCATGCCAACAAGCACTATGGATGAAACAAGCGTTAGTTGACTCGACATTCATCTAAGTGACATAGCCATTCTATGTGACAACAAATGTGCCATCGACTTAAGCAAGAATCCGGTATTGCACTCTCGCACCAAGCATATAGAGATTAGTCATCACTTCTTAAGAGACAATGTTCAAAAGGGGAACATCTCTATTGAGAATGTAGCATCCGAAGACAACATAGCCGACGTCCTCACCAGACCGTTGAAGCGGGAACAATTCAACATCCTTCGTCTTGGCCTTGGTCTCATGGAACAATCGTCATAATTAGTTTTTAAACTCTACAAGGTTTGTAAACACTAGCCTTCCTCTTTCTGAGTCTAGGATCTCTATTTCATACACAACTCACAAGCAATACGGGAATTTTCAAAACCCAAGATAGGTTTTACCTATAACACGTACTTTCATATTTTCTCTTTTTCTTTTTTTAAGTACCTTTTGCAAACACGTAATTGCATATCTATTTATTTTCACTCAAGAATAAACGCTTTCTTCACACAAAGAAATCTCTTTTCAAAATGTTTTCTAAAAGGATACCTCTTCCGTATCACTTTCATAAAAGTCATTTCACGCCTAGGACAAATCGCTTTTTCATTATTAATACAAAGTAAAACCCGTTTTCATTGCATCTCATGTCTTTTGAATGCTAAAGAGGACACATAACTAATATTTGTTTTCGGGTACATTCATTTAAGCAACAATGAATTAGGAGCACTCGGGTTATCTCACATAATAGTGTGCCTTTTCACTTCTAGCTTATTTTTTTCTTTTTAGGAGTCGAGATAACCGCAACTCCAAATGTTTTGCATATAGGCGCTGATGCAGGTTTTACTGACAAGGTTTTACATTTATAGTAACTCGTCTACCTATGGCCTACCTAATGCACTAACGGGCAGTGTACTCTGTCGCATATAGTGAGGGAATGGTAAGACCGAGGTCGTCCCAAGAACGGTTGACTCCTAACTGTCTAATTAATTAAATTAGTCAAATAAATAAGTTGTAATGATATGATTGATAATATTTAAGGTGTCACGTGATCAATTGGGTTGGTTCTCTGGTAAACAAGCTAATGGTAACGATAGTGATGCAATTCTTAAACCGAGTTCATCCACAAGTGGAAAAGTCGATAGACTCTTTGGTCAATTGCTCACCCTAGGGTTCTTAGAATCCTCACCAAGATGAACAGTCACCCGATCATTCGACAATCTAATAGCAGTCATTAAGAGTCCGCTACTATTGCAATACATGTGTTCTAAAAGTCACTAGATTCCTACTTGTGGGGTCAAAGTCGCTAGGACAACATTTGGTCGGGCTCGTCCTAACCTATCGCCAAAGGGTACCATCGAGAAGTCAGTGACCCCTCATAAGTCCAGGGCTTGTTCTCGGTCCCCTAAGCCAAGTCATTAAGACCGCTACATGCTAGATTCATAATAGCGAGTGTCCAGCTAGCATCTTAAACACTCACCCCTACTTCTAAGTTCATCCAAACGACAGGTGATCACTTGGTCAAATCGCACAAGTAGAAAGGGTCGCCACGGTCATATTCACCCTTCCCGTCTCGCCCACTCACTTAGGGTCACTTGGTCATATCTCCTAAGCAACTAGCCTCACCGCCATTCAAACTACCAAACAAGGTAGTTACCAACAAACTATGACGATACACTAGAAATAATTAATAACGCAAAAGCATTAATAATAAAAAGAACTAAAACTAGGTCAGGACCTAATTTTCACATCTCCAAAATACCCTAATAGAATGACAAATAAAATCAACATATAAAACAATAAATAAACAAAGACATAACATCAAATAATTAATTGACTAATAATAAATTAATAATCAATTAAATAGAACACGATAAGAATTAATTCGCCAACAATTATATTGAGAATCAAGATTATAATAAATAAAATGAAACCAAAATAATATTATGAATAAAATAATTACATATCGCATGTTAATAAAAGTTTATCGAATTCTTTAATTGAATACCGGGGCAATTTAATTGCCGAACAGAGGCTGCGCCTCTTTTTCCTCTTTTCTCCGTCGTACAACAACATTAAAACCAAACCACCAAATTGATGATTAAATCATCCATGTGCCATCCATATAAACCTCCAACTTTAGACTATTTGCTCTTTGGCCCTTGTTGTAATATAACACATAAAATCTGTTATAAAACTTGCATATTCAGCCCCTCTTCGATCTTCTGCATTTATTCTTTAGTCCTCAAAGTGAATAAAATAAATATAAACTTGTCGCTATTAATCCCTGGACCTCGAAACTTTACGCCCAAGTAATTAATTACGGCGTAACTAATTATCCGAGTTACCCCGTAACCCTTTGTACGCACATGATTATCCACTCCGACATTAACTCTACGTCGTAACTAACACCATGTTACGCCGTAACTTTTATAAAAATAATTACGCCGTAACCAAAAGAATTGGTTACGCCGTATCCTTCAAGGCATCATAAATACGTCGTAACATTATTAAGCAGTTACGGCGTAACCTTCACAAATAGTTATTAGGCCCTCGTAGTATGAGTTACGGCGTAGTCCATTGCACAACTTACACCGTAACTAGTCTATAGAATATGTCTCTTGGCCTTTTATCACATCTTTTCTGCTCCAGCGCCTCATTTATCCTGAAATACAATTATGAACGAATATGAACGAATTAAGTACCATATTAATACAAATAAGGCCATAAACACGGGAATTTGATATATAAAAGATCAGGCTAATTTGATGTTATCAGGCACACACTAGGCACAAATATTTCCAAAGGGAAAATTTTGAGCTACCGAGTCACCAAGACCATGGATCCCACTTTAATGCCGGATTGCCCTCAAGGAAGGATCCGGATCCGTGATGTAAGCTAAATTATCCTCTATTTTTCTCACTTTGGATGAAAACTTCTATATCTTCATCATTTTTTTTTTGGAGTATGTTACTTAATGCTTGTGTTCTCATGATCACATGTCTTAAATTCATATCTAATCATTAGATTTTAATCCACATTTTGGGCCAAACATTCATTGCAATGCATTATTTGTTTTCTATAAATAGGATTTCCAAAATGCTTGCATATTCATCACTCTCAACCTCACAAACAAACATCATCATGCCATACAAAAGATATTCCAACATAGATGAATCACCTAGTGCAAACAATCCCTTTCAAGAAATCCAAAATTTTGTCCTCCCACCTTCCAAAGTACCACCACCCAAATCTAGAAAAACCGCACGGATTAGCATCCGACCTTGTTGCTTAGCAAAACCATCATCAAATGGTTCATCACCAACCACTCATTCACCACAAAATGCTTCCATTATAGCACCTCCTTCATCTCCAACAAGTACACAAACTTCATCACCCATCAAATCTCCACCTAAGGTCACTCTTTTGGAACTTCTTAAGACTCCAACAAGATCCCAACAAACCAAGCAAATAGAATTAGTCTTTTTAACACCTCCCACTTCTCCAAACGCAATCTTCAAAGACCTTGAAACCTCACCACCTTTAGCTCCCATTGTGTTACAAGAACATCTAGGTTCTTTTCCACCACCACTTCCAAACATCCGGACTTTGATCCGTATTTTCCAACTTTTCCATCACAACTTCCGCATCTCACACATCAAACTAACCCGGAAAATTTCCGCACACATTACCCACATCACTTACATTGTGAACATTGCCAATCCACTAGGGATCTTACAATAGAAATAAGGGAAGAAATGCGAATCATACTTAACCTCATCCTTGATCGTATCAACATCATTACTCACCAAAACTTCCATCCATAACCTTATGCAAGCATGGAAGGAATCATTTTATTATTTTTTAGTATTTTCTCTTGAGTCATTTTTAGAACAATTTTTGTTCTTAGTTTTACATGCTTGTATGTGGCATAAATACCACTACACTTTGTTATTTTATTACAAGGCTTTTTTTACATACCTTGGCTCCCAATCTTGATTCTCGTCTATCACAAGATTATTTATGCATGTTACTACTAACCTTTTCTGTGTAGGTAATTTTATTTTCTCACTTGACGCCCCATTCTATGGGGAGCTACCGTCAAGGGGGAGTTAGATATTCATGGACTATTTTTTTTCCACATTTTTATTTCTTCATTAGGGTCACTTTTTGTTTCGACAAAAAGGGGGAGAAGAAGTAAAACTTATGCTTTCAAAACATATATCTAATCTTAAGTTTTACTCATCATAACATTATGTTTTGTCATCAACAAAAAGGAGGAGATTGTTAATACAAATAAACCGTAAAAATGTTTATTAATATTTAGCGATCTCTTTGTGTTTTGTTGATAACAAATATAATGTTATCATAAGTAAAACTATAAGGATACATGTTATTTTTGTAAATCATCTATATATAGTCATTTAATACAAATTGACGTAATAACTCATTTGTTGTAATAGTTTATTAGGATGGGTAAAAACCACAACCCATGACCCATACCCATGGAGCATATCCATAACCCATGGAGTTAACCTATACCCATTTGACTAGATGCATTACATCTATTAGATACATTGTATCTACTTAGATACCCATGGTTCAAACCATAACCCATAACCCATGACCCATAACCCAAAAACCCATGGGCAAAGAGGAGCATCTCACGGATCCCTGAAGTTAACTAGACAGATCCAGCAAGCAAGGGATCCGTGCAACAGTGGCAAGAATTTGCCTATAAATAGAGAGTCATTTCTTCCTTTTTACTCACCCCTCTTCTTACTAACTCTCTCATATATTCTTACACTCTTCTAACAAAAGATCACTTGATCTATAGAGTTGTTCTTCTTTCTTCTATTGTGATTCTCATATAGGTCCTTCTCTAAGGCGAGATCACGAGCATTCTACAAGTCATCCAAGCAAGGGGTCCTTGATTGATTTGTGCATCCACAAGATTTCTGTAGCGAAGATCTTGTATTTCATATTTCACATATTTGTTGTGGTATAGTAGTGTTGATTTGGTCCTTCGTGTTACGGACTCGGTATTTAGCTTTATACCGGAAAAAAGTGTAAGCAACGTTGTGAAGGCTTCTCCGACAAGTTGAAGGAGTTTGTTGACATAGTGCTTGAACTCTCGAGTAGGTGACTCGGGGAGTGGAGTAGGGCAAGGAAGGTGTCCTTGTAGCCGAACCACTATAAATCGGTTGTGTCATTTCTATCATTTACTTTACTTACTTTACTTGCATTACTCATAGATCTATACTATCTCCTCATTCATACGATTTCACATAACATCGAATCTAAAAGTTTTTGAAAATAACTTAAAATTGGCAAAAATATTCAACCCCCCTTTTAGTTTTCCACATTAATGATGACCATTTATTATGTTCACCCTTGTCATATCAGCACTACATCAGCTTTCTCTCTCCAAGACTACACCCAACCACAATTTGCTTATAAGACGACCGAAACCAAAAACATACCCCACAAAAACTAATAAAAAAAACAACACTCAAAAAAAAGATTGAAAGATTCGGTTGGCTACCCAACCGAAAGAATGAAAAAGTTGGATGTGTGATCGGTTGTTTTCGGTTGAGCTAATGGGAAGAACGCGGTTATCTACTTGGTTGGTGGGGGACTTACCATTAGCATTGGCCTTACCATTTACAAAGTAAACGAATGAAGTTTTATCTATTTATGATATATCGGGAGGCCACGTCTTAGACTTTCTATGGACGCACTGTATTTGTCGTAAGACTGTTTCCGACCATTCTTTGACCACCCATAAATGTGTACTTTAGTGATGCTTGAAACTTGACTTATTGTTATGAGGTTATGTGCTTTTCCACTAAGTTATTTGGTTGTAGTTACATTTTACAAAGTGTAATAAACAAACATTTATATATTTAAAATTGTTAGTGTAGGGAAATTGTTTACACTTTTATTAATAAAATCAGAATACATTAATAACGGTAATTAAAAAACAAAAAATTAGAAAGAGGAAGAAATGGGTTGAAGCAGAATACAATTAACGGTAATTAAAAGAAAGCAGTAAGGGTTGAGGCACGAGGATCGTGTTTAACACGATTCCCTTAAAACAGATTCGTCGTCTGTTTTCCAAGGTAAAACGGCCAAAGCAGATGTACTGACGAACGTGACAATCTTGCCTTAGATTTCAGAGAAACGTTGGCGTGTCTTGATAAAATGTAGAATATGAAAAACGTACGGAGTATGAATTTCAGTTGTATCAAACACGAATCGAGACTTATGGCTATATTTGAAGAAAAAATTAATAAAAATTAAAAAAATACAAGATTAAATATGTGCCATAACTAGAGGTGGCGGGCATGGGCACGGGCTATACGGGCATGGGCTAGAATGGGCACGGGCTTAAACGGGCACGGGCTAAACGGACACATGTTATATAAATCGCTTAATAAAATACCTAAAATGACGAAATAAATTCCTTAAACGTAATATCTTATTTATATTAAAAAAATTAAATGTATTATATAAAAAAAAAATCTTTAAAACGATCATAATGTTCTACAATTGAGAAAAAAATGTGCCCGTTAGTGCCCATTTAAGTTTTCAATGGGCTATAGGTGCCCATTTTTTTAAAAAAAGAATGGGCTAAATATACCTAAATCTTTTAAAATTTGCCCGTTAGCCCATTTGCCCACATTATCCCATATTTTCGTCCCAAATTTTAAGTCCGTTTGACTTTTCAAAGCTTTGGGCACATTTTGCTACCTCTAGCCATAACTAAACAAATATGTTATAATTAAACCTGATTTGCACATCTTTTTTTACACAAAAATGTTGTATAAAACTTGTCCAATAAGTTTAAATCTATTCCTAAAATAGATTAACAGAATTTGGAAATAGGAAACCCGAACCCGAACTGCAATAAAAAGATTCGTATAGGCAAATTTTCGGAGTTGCATTCGTGTCTACATGTCGCGTGGACTCGCATGAGTTCACAAGCTTGGAACCTATTCTGGCCCAGAAAATCCAAATCTCCACCCCCCCCTGCACACGCGCACGTAGGTGTTGGAGTAAAACCAACCAAAGATAATTTGATGGTTGATACCAAGATTTATATATAAACACATCCACACTTCCAAGCGATGTAGGATGCATCCTTATTTCATACTTTGTGTTTCAAGTGCCTCATTTTGAGACACAATATATCATTCATATTAACTTTATTTTGGACACTTTTTAGCTCGTTGCGAAGCTCTCTTCAGGGATAACGCAAACCTACTGACCAATATAAATATATATATAACATATACATATATTAAATAGTGTCCAAAGTTTGCAAATAATAATTTTTGCAAACATTGTTCAACAATCCCCTACATAAATGGAGATCGGTCGAAAACACATGAAAGTTTTGGCGAAATTTATGCGGTTAAGTCCGACATAGGATAAGTAGTGTGATTCTTTTAGAATCCTGGATCCATGTAGACGCAATGTCCTTGAACTCAACATCTGTTTAAGTAGACGATGTTACACTTTACACAAGACTCTCCATGACCTTGTCAAGTCCTCATAGTCGTGCTCGTTATGTTCATGAACACTAGCCTGGTTCTGCAAGAGCTCTTAGGAATTTCGCCGTCACAATTCCCTTCAAGTGACCCCACTTCACTCTCACATAGGTGATTTCATCTTGGATCATTAAAAACATATGCTTTGCGATCTCATCTTGAACCATTAAAGCCATATATTTAACCTCACAACGAGTCACATTGGTTATATGAATGGACTAGAAAGTTACAACTTTAAATAACTCTCCCACAATGACTTCACCCATAGTTTATATGATTAGGTTTTCCTATTGAACCCATATATTGGGAGCTCCAGTCATCTATGTTAGGTTTTCCTTCATATAAACCCATTCTTTCACGGGCGCTAGTCTCATCCCTCTAGACAACTTACTAAGTAACTCTCTGCATAAGCCTTTCGTAAGCGGATCCGCAATGTTATCCTTTGACTTCACATAGTCAATTGAGATAACTCTTGTTGAGAGTAGTTGTCGTACCTAATTATGTCAACGGCGGATATGTCTAGACTTTCCATTATACATTATGCTATGAACTCTACCAATTGCCGATTGACTATCACAATGTATACTAATGGTCGTTATCGGTTTAGGCCACCTAGGTATGTCCTCTACGAATTGACGTAGCTATTATGCCTCTTCTCCGCATTTATCTAACGCGATAAATTTTGATTCCATCGTGGACTAAGCTATAACTGTTTGATTGGAAGACTTCCAAGATATAACTGCCCCTCCTAGTGTAAACACATATCCACTAGTCATTCGAGAAACCTTTATGTTAGATATCCAATTTGCATCACTGTATCCTACGATAACATCTGGATATCTACAATAATGCAACCCATAAATGTGACTGTATTGCAAAAAATGAAGTACCCTAGTCATATCTTTCCAATTTCCATCACTTGTATTGCTAGTATACCTACTTAGCCTACTTACATCTTGTTGTCACTGCCAATGATAAGCATATCATCAACATATAGACACAAGATTACATATCCACTATTAGTGTCTTTTACATAAACACACTTGTTGCATTCATTAATTTTGAATCCACTCTCTAGCATAACGTGATTAAATTTTGATGTCATTGTTTGGGAGCTTGTTTTAAGCCATATAATGACTTCTAAAAACTTTATTCTCTTGTTCAGTAGCCATGAACCTATCATGTTGGTTCATATATATTTCTTCTTCTAAATCACCATTTAAAAATGTTGTTTTCACATCTATTTGGTGAACTTTCAAATTTCTTAAAGCGGTTATAGCAAGTATCATCCTAATCAAGGTTATTCGCGTAGCAGGAGAATGTGTATCAAAGTAATCTAGACCTTCTCGTTGTCTAAATCCTTTGATTACCAATCTTGCTTTGTACTTGTAAATGGTGCTATCGGCTTTCATCTTCTTCTTGAAGATCCACTTATAGCGTAGTGGTTTACAACCAGAAGGTAAATCCATAAGCTCATAAGTATGATTTTGTAAAATAGAATTTGTTTCACTTTTAATGGCTTCTTTCCATTGAGGCCCTCCTGAGAAAGTTACCGCTTCTTGATAAGAAGTTGGTTCATTTTATACCATAAAAGAAACAAAATCAAGTCCAAAAGATTTCTCGGTTCTTGCCCTTTTGCTTCTTCTAGGTTCAAGCTCTTCTTCCTTGGTTTGATCTTTTCTCTCATCATGATATCATTATCATGTTGTTGTCTCTTATCTTGGACAACTTCGTTATCTATTCTAGATTAACTTCTAGTTTCCTTTGTTAAACAAGGAAATATATTTTTAAAGTTGGAAGCATTCCTTGATTCCATTACTCTACCCTTTTGTATATCCGGATTTTTCGAATCATGTAGTGTTAATACAAATAAGCCGTGAAAACGTTTATTTATATTTTACGATCTTCTAATGTTTTGTCGATAACAAATATAAAATCATTTTAACGAAACAAATAGAGTACGTAAATAGTTTGAGTTAATAGTTTTCTAACACACTTACGCTTTCACATAAAACACTAAAACAAGTATAAGTGATTTTATGATTTAGATACATATGTACAACAACTAGTGTTTACATATTGGGTTAAACATATACTTAAACTAAGTATACTAAAATGGGTAAAAACTAAGTGTATGCTAAATTGGGTAAATACAAGTATATACTAAATGGGTAAATACTAGCAAATGGTTTTGACCCATAACCCATGGTTTTATATATACCACTTAACCAAGTTCATTGTATCCTAAGATACATTGTATCTAGAAAGAAAACCATGGATCAACCCATAACCCATGACCCATGACCCTTAACCAAAAATACCCATGGGCAAAGAGGAGCGGACCACGGATCCCTAGCTTTGTGCTAGCGGATCCCTTGTGGTAGGGATCCGTGGGATCCGGGAAGCAGAAGAAATTTCCTCTATAAATGAGAGCCATTTCTTCCTCTCTAGGTGTGCTTTTACATATACTTCCCCAAAGTATTCTAACCCTCTAACCTCAGATCTAAGTGATCTATGTAGTTTGTCTTTTGTTTTTGTGTGATCTACTAGGTTCCTCTTAAAGGAAAGATCACCACCTCTTGAAGACGTGCAAGCTCAAAGTCCATGAGTTGCCATGCTTCGTCATCATCAAGACTACTAAGGTTATCTTGTTGATAGTTCTTCCTTTCTCCATAGATGTTGGGTTGAAGGCATTAGTGAAGAATGTCGAAAGTGTCAAGATGAAAGCATTAGTGAAAGGTGCTCATCATCCGTGTCAAAGCATTAGTGAAGGATGCTAAAGGTGTCAAGACGAAGGCATTAGTGAAGGGTGCCAAGCGTTGTGTCAAAGGCATTAGTGAAGGATGCCAAAGAATCAAATCAAGTAGCATTTGGGAAGAATGCCTAGGTCGTATAATCGATGAGGTGCATCGTTATACATATATGTATTGTTTATATACAAGGATGGTGATATCCTTGATGGTGTTGTAACAAGGTAGATCTCCTTGAGATTAGGTGTTGTGTCGTGAAGGTGTAGTTCACCTAAGGTGTGAAAGAACTAGGTGCTTAGCCTAGTACCTAATAAAGGGTAGGCGACGTTGTGAAGGATTAGTTCTCTAAGGTGTGAAAGAACTCGGTGGTTAGCCTAGCACCGTATAAAGGGTAGGCGACGTTGTGTTAGGTGTGGTTCGCCTTGGTGTGAAAGAACTCGGTATTTAGCTTTGTACGGAAAAAGGTTAAGCGGCGTTGTGAAGGCTTCTCCGCCATAAGGAGTTGGTGTAGTGTTTACGAACTCTCGAGTAGGTGACTCGGGGAGTGGAGTAGGGCAAGGAAGGTGTCCTTGTAGCGAACCACTATAAATACTTGTGTCGTGGTGATGTGCTTCTTACTCTTTATCTTTCATTACACGTTTATATATCTATCTATCAACGTCCAACATAAACAATCAAATAGATTGACATAAGTCGATCTAAATATTTAAAAGGAAGTTTTAAATTGGTAAAACTATTCAACCCCCTTCTAGTTTTCCACAATTGGCATCGAGCTTCGTTACCAAGTTTCTTAAAGTATGTTGTACTTTAAAGACTTGATACGATCCGTGTATGTTTGAAAACTACAAAGAAGGATTTTTTGGGTCATATTTTTCTTAAAAATCATTTTGTTGGACATTGATAGATGACTCTAACAACTTTTGTTCCTAAGAAATCTTCATGCTAGAATCTCTCCAAAATCTTCATTCAAAGAATAATGAAGTCAACATTCAAGGAAGGATCTAAAGGTAATCACAACTCACGTACATCAAGTACAAAGGATTACTTTAAAAGCTCATGAAGTATCTTTGGCATTATGCCAAACCAAGAAGCATAGAGGTATGTTTTACTTTTCATTAGATAGGTTACATGAGTTCAATTTATTTTCATAAGTTTTCTTTGCTTATTTATCTCTAACATCATTAGAAGTCTCTTTCGTCACTTTTCCGTCTTTTTCATCATCGGGAATAATACTCCTTTTGATTCGTCAAACTAACGCCGTCATCACATATGAACCTTCGATATGTGATTCATCAAAAGCCGTCATCCAAAAACAATCTTCATCTAATACCTCCGAACTATCTTTTAATAAGCTAATTTATAAGTCTACTACAAAATAATGTCAAACAACCCCTTTTACATCACGATGGCGGATCCCCTAGTTGTACTAGCGGATCCCAAACATAAAGGATCCGGGGAACCGTGGAGCAGAACTCAGCTATCGCTTTCAAAATTCACCACCGATTGTTTTCCCTCTACTCACAAAAACAAAAAGCGACCAAGCTACAAAATTCATCCTCATTGGCTTCCATACTTTCAAGTATCCTCCTAGAACACCATTGTAAGTAATTACATTAACTTGTTGTAACTTTCATCATCCTCATCCTAGGGTTTATGGTTTCTTAATATCTAATCAATTAACTCAATTAGGTTTTTCAAACTAATCATGAAAAGGGGATGTTAACAAAATCACTTTGTGTTCACAACATTGTTAATACAAATCAAAACCATAAACCCATTCCAACTAATTTATCTTAATTGAAAATTTGTATTTTTAGGAACAACCATGCCCAAAGCCACTCAACAAGATCACCATGACACCGTCCATTACCTTACTCACTACTATCGTAAAGGGGATTGACCAAAACCGACCGTAAAATATTCAAAAGCCTTGTAAACGACTTATCCACGAAGGTCGTGTAGTCAAGGAATGTTTCCTTGAAGATACCGACATTCGTCAAGTTTTCTCGACAATCAATTTTGATTGTCTCCTTGACATAGATGAACAAATTTGTCCGGTCTTCATTTTTGAATTTTACAAAAGCTTTAGGATCATTAGAAACACCGACAATAGCATCTCAATCGCCTTCATCATCAACAAACAAAACTTTATTTTTCCTCTCAACACCTTTGCTCAAATTCTTGGCGTTCCTTGTGAGGAATTTGTATGTACTCTCAAGATTGGGCAATTAACTCTCAAAACCATGCACTTGATCCCAAGCCTCTATAACACTCCTCTCGGCGATCCCGAAACCATTCGTGATACTATCTTTAAAATTAGGACCGACCAATCCGTTCGATCGTAACAAAAGCTCATTCACCGTGATCCTTTTAAAATGGAACTTTTGAAATGCATCCCATGTTTAGAAAATGGGAAGAAATCCTTAGGAAAACATCATTAGCCTAGTTGGAAACAAAGATCATCCAAACGCATGTCTTGTGCAAATGATCTATTGTCTTACCCACCAAAGGCCATTTAATCTTGCCTACTACATGGTAAGGAGAATGGTGGGGTATTCAAAGCTTCAACATGGTACTCCCATATGGTATGCTCTAACACGACTTTGTAAGTATGTTAGTGCATTGCAACCATCCCTATCAACGATGATCATTACCTCTCCGATCACGTCATGGTACCTCTTACCAAACAACCCTCTAAGCGGTTCATGGTCAATGGAGAAACACACGAAGCTCTCTCGGACTCCTCGGTGGGAGAAGAAGAAGAAGAAGATGAGGAAGACATCGACCCGTATCCAACATCAAATTGGAAATCCTTGAATACCACGAACAACTTCCAACCATTCCAAACGAGACCGCGAATTTAAACAAATAAGAGGCATGATTCAAAACCTCGCACAACCTCACTAAGCCGTCAAAAGGAAAAGGAAGAATTGACGAAAGAGACAATAGGAATGTGCTTAGTTTCATTTATTTTATGTTTGAATGATTTCTCTTTAGTATTTTTGGTTTATGGTATTTTGGATATTGTTACTTTACCTTGTAAGTGATGTTTTATGATAACTTGCTTGTTCCTATTTGCTTGTTTTATAGATTTAATAGTGTACAAAATCGCACATCATTTTACGTGTAGGTTACGTGTTGGTTACGATCTGCGGATGCGGATCCCTAGGATTAGCCTAGCGGATCCTTCCCTTGAAGGAACCGTGGGATCCGTGACATCGGATCAACAATGCGACATTCAACACATCAAAGCGCTTTCTAGATAACATCACATTAGCTTGGCATATGTTTTTAGAACCCAACTAAGTCCACTTCAAGGATGAGAAAGGCTTAGACTCACTAAAGGCTTACTTAAGATCTTAGTCGATTTTATCAACACATCTAAAACTCACCATATTTCCGCTTCAACTACTCACAAACTATTTCTCACCTCTCAAAACACTTTAAGAAAGACAAGCTAAACAATTTTAGGAAATTGCTTCTAGTCTTTTATATCTCAAGGTAAGACAAAATTAGTTTTCAATTCTTGAAATTTTAAGAATTTTCTTAATATCACCTCAAGCTAAAACACGATCACTAGGATCATTTATTATGACTTGACACCCTCATAACTCTTAGTGTTATCCTTGGACATCCATTGGTAGTCTTCTTGTCCCATCCTTCTTCCATAAAAAGCAATCATTTGCTATAACACTTATTACCTCTAATCATTCAAGTACCCTTTCATCCTAAACCCTTAGGAGAACTGAAACATTCAAAATGAGATAAGCTTTAGCTCCCAGAAACCTCATTACAAACCTGTCATAACTGCTGAGAGCCGGATCCCTAGGATTAGCCTAGCCGGATCCCTTCAAGGAGGGAACCGTGGGATCCGGGTGACAGTTTATGCCAAACATAGCTAAAACAATCATTTCAACTCATCTTCCTAACTCAAACACTTCAACTCATCTTAAATGAGTTCCTAGATCAATGAAACTCTGAATCTCAACCTTGTGCATGTCAATCATCACATTTCCAAGAACATTAGTGGATTAAGTCTTAAATGCAATTACAAAGTTCTTCCCTTTATAACTCACATTGTCAAGAATACTTTAGTCATCAAACATATAGTTAGACTACCCAAAGTCAAATTTTCTTGATCAAAACCATGATTAGGCACAATTACTTGTTAGGATTAAGGATTTGAGATATCCAACAGCTAAAGACTTCAAAATTAAGTCTATCCATGATTAAACTAACCTTACAACAGCATAATAATTTCACCTAGTCCTTGTCGACAACCGGATCCACGGTCTTTAACCAGGCGGATCCCTCTTGAAAGGATCCGTGGGATCCGTAAATCTGAGCATAAACCAACTCCATATTTGAATTCAAGTCACCTTTTGGGTCTCCAACCACCTTTAGCATTCATTGATTATCCTCATAGAACTTATCAAAACCCCAAAAGCATGCCTAGCCCTTCAAATGGCCAAGAATTTAATTTCCTAATTCAAATTACCCTTTATAAACCAAACAACCTTAGAGTTAAGGTACCACTCTCAAATCACATCTCAAAATCAGCAACTAAAGAGTTCTTACTAGCACCATCACTATGACTAAGGCTCTAGTGCTAACTCATCCACTCAAGAACCACCCAAGAAACTTGCTAGAATCATGCATGAAGTTTCCTCAACCAAATCACCTTCGGTAAGTCCACCAAAACTAGGATCTCTCCCACACTAAGAAAACCAATCAAACTAATTCACAAGAAGAGTGCTTCCACTAGGACTTCATCACATAATTCTACTAAACCCACCACACAATCATTTGAAGATCCTCAACCCACTTCACTTGAACCTCCACTTGAAACTCAAAACCATGACAAAGAGTGCGATCATTGCAAACATGTTGAAAGAATGAAACATGAACTAGATGTATTAATACATGACCTACAAGCTCAAACTGAGAATGTTTAGGAAACCTTTCTCATCCTTGATCATCATTAAGCTTTTAGTCGAATCTTAAATTTGGGTTAACTTATTAGCATTAGTGGCACCTATTTGGCTAGTTCATTCTCTTAGTTTTTAGAGATTTGGTTGTGTATCTCTTGTTTTATTGAATGAATACTTATATGCTATGATTATTATGTGTGTTGTGCTTGTTATATTGTACATATATCTCATTCCCTCAAATAGTATTCCTTGACATTTCTTCACTCTTGAAGAAAGCGTAACAGAATAGCCGGATCCCTTCCGGATAACTAGGCGGATCCTCCTTGAAGGGAAGTGGGATCCGTGGTGCGAGAGCACAAATTTATACTAACTTGAGTCTCTTTTGCAGGAAATTATGCACTATACTCTTGTTTTCTAACCTTTGTTTTGTAGTTATTCAAAATACACATGAAGATATTGACACCATAAAGCTAGGGGAGCTTTGTGTCAAGCGACATTGCAAAATCATTTGCAAACTTAATCCAATTTTGGGTTACACTTCATGACACCCCATTGCAACATTGCAATATTCAAGGGGAGCACGTTCTCGTCACTTAGGCGAACCATTTGCAAACTTAATTGCAAACACAATTAGTTTATTTTACGTTATGTCCTTGGCCCTTTCAAAGGGATGGACTCGTCAAGGGGAGTTAAGACAGTACCATTCCGTCACTTGCTCTCTTTACATTTTACATTTTTTTCTCTCTTATAAAAATTGTGTTAGTTTCTTTTAACACTTTTGTTTCGACAAAAGGGGAGAAGAAAGTAAAACTACAAATTCAAACTTTTACAATTTTAGATTTTTCCTTAAAATAATTTTATGTTTTGTCATCAACAAAAGGGAGATTGTTAATACAAATAAGCCGTGAAAACGTTTATTTATATTTTACGATCTTCTAATGTTTTGTCGATAACAAATATAAAATCATTTAACGAAACAAATAGAGTACGTAAATAGTTTGAGTTAATAGTTTTCTAACACACTTACGCTTTCACATAAAACACTAAAACAAGTATAAGTGATTTTATGATTTAGATACATATGTACAACAACTAGTGTTTACATATTGGGTTAAACATATACTTAAACTAAGTATACTAAAATGGGTAAAACTAAGTGTATGCTAAATTGGGTAAATACAAGTATATACTAAATGGGTAAATACTAGCAAATGGTTTTGACCCATAACCCATGGTTTTATATATACCACTTAACCAAGTTCATTGTATCCTTAAGATACATTGTATCTAGAAAGAAAACCATGGATCAACCCATAACCCATGACCCATGACCCTTAACCAAAAATACCCATGGGCAAGAGGAGGCGGACCACGGATCCCTAGCTTTGTGCTAGCGGATCCCTTGTGGTAGGGATCCGTGGGATCCGGGAAAGCAGAAGAGAATTTCCTCTATAAATGAGAGCCATTTCTTCCTCTCTAGGTGTGCTTTTACATATACTTCCCAAAGTATTCTAACCCTCTAACCTCGGATCTAAGTGATCTATGTAGTTTGTCTTTTGTTTTGTGTGATCTACTAGGTTCCTCTTAAAGGAAAGATCACCACCTCTTGAAGACGTGCAAGCTCAAAGTCCATGAGTTGCCATGCTTCGTCATCATCAAGACTACTAAGGTTATCTTGTTGATAGTTCTTCCTTTCTCCATAGATGTTGGGTTGAAGGCATTAGTGAAGAATGTCGAAAGTGTCAAGATGAAAGCATTAGTGAAAGGTGCTCATCATCCGTGTCAAAGCATTAGTGAAGGATGCTAAAGGTGTCAAGCGAAGGCATTAGTGAAGGGTGCCAAGCGTTGTGTCAAAGGCATTAGTGAAGGATGCCAAAGAATCAAATCAAGTAGCATTTGGGAAGAATGCCTAGGTCGTATAATCGATGAGGTGCATCGTTATACATATATGTATTGTTTATATACAAGGATGGTGATATCCTTGATGGTGTTGTAACAAGGAGTAGATCTCCTTGAGATTAGGTGTTGTGTCGTGAAGGTGTAGTTCACCTAAGGTGTGAAAGAACTAGGTGCTTAGCCTAGTACCTAATAAAGGGTAGGCGGCGTTGTGAAGGATTAGTTCTCCTAAGGTGTGAAAGAACTCGGTGGTTAGCCTAGCACCGTATAAAGGGTAAGCGACGTTGTGTTAGGTGTGGTTCGCCTTGGTGTGAAAGAACTCGGTATTTAGCTTTGTACTGGAAAAAGGTTAAGCGACGTTGTGAAGGCTTCTCCGCCATAAGGAGTTGGTGTAGTGTTTGAACTCTCGAGTAGGTGACTCGGGGGTGGAGTAGGGCAAGGAAGGTGTCCTTGTGGCGAACCACTATAAATACTTGTGTCGTGGTGATGTGCTTCTTACTCTTTATCTTTCATTACACGTTTATATATCTATCTATCAACGTCCAACATAAACAATCAAATAGATTGACATAAGTCGATCTAAATATTTAAAAGGAAGTTTTAAATTGGTAAAACTATTCAACCCCCTTCTAGTTTTATTGATATCATTCTTAAAAACCATTACATTGAGCTTAAACATACCATTCAGGGCATATCCCATACGGACATACGTTTGATTCTTAGAAAGAACAAACTTTTCAGACTAAAAGACAAGACGAAAACCAAACTTGTTCAACAGCCAACTGGACACAAGATTCTTTCGAATCTCCAGAAAATACAAGACATTAATTAACTTGAGCTCTTTCTCAGATGTAATCTTCAACATGACGTCTCCTTCGCCCTTGATATCAGCAGTTGCAGATTTACCCATGTACAACTTCTCTCAATTGTCAACCGCTCTGAAAGAGTGAAACATACTCTTATCAGCACACACATGATGGGTAGCCCTTGTATCAACCCACCATTCTCTATTGTTGGAACCTACCAAGTTAACTTCAGCGGTCATGGCAATGACGTCATACACCATAACAATCATATCCACATTATCATTAACCATATTACCCTGGCGTGGAGTCACCCGCTTCGGCATCTTGCTATTAGCAGAACAGTGACCCAGCTGGTCACAGTTGTAGCACACCCCTTGGAACTTCTGCCTCACAGTTCCAGCTTTAGGATTAAGGTACTCATACTTCACTTTGATCTTCTTGTCATTCTTGCCTTTGCCCTTGCCTTTTCCCTTGACATTAGACTTTGAAGATGACGAAGCATGCTCGACCATAGTTGCCTTGGCAGAATCAGGCGTATAAGTGTTTTTCTAAGCCAGACTTGTTGTCCTCTTCGATACGAAGATGAACAAGCAAGTCTTCAACACTCATCTCCTTTCGTTTATGCTTCAGGTAGTTCTTAAATTTTACCCAGCTTGGAGGTAAATTTTCAATAATAGTAGTAACTTGAAAAGTTTCACTCAAAGTCATTCCCTCAACATGAATGTCATGTAACAAAACCTGCAGATCTTAAACTTCACTCATCACATTCTTTGAATCAACCATCTTGTAATCCAAAAAACGAGCTACCACGAACTTCTTTGTACCAGCATCCTCAGTTTTGTACTTGCGTTCCAATGACTCCCATAATTCTTTGGGAGTATTGGTCTTGCGCTACAAATTGTACAAAGGATCCACCAAACCATTCAGAACATAGTTGTGACGTAAGAAGTTTGAATATTTCCATGTTTCCACAGCTTGAACAACTTGTGTATTAGATGGTTGGCCTTTATTAGGAGGTTCTACCGGAGGTGCGGTCTCATTTAAGAATCGCGCAAGATTCAAAGTCGTTAGATAGAAGAACATCTTCTATTGCCGCCTCTTAAAACTATGCCCATTTAATTTTTCGGGTGTTTTCGCATGATTCACAATCGTGTTAGTAATTGGCGCACCAGCTACGTTCACAAGAGTATTCACAAGAGTGGTGTTTGTCATTATGAAAAATCAACAAATGAAAAAAGTTAAATAAATTGTTTTAAAAATCGGTATCTAAAAAGTTCAATCATGATTTCTATAAACTTGTACCGAATATGATTCAAAGAAACTCAGTCTTGGTTTCAATGAATCTAAATTTTAATCACACCCCAGATCTTGATATCTGTGGAAAACTAGAAGGGGGGTTGAATAGTTTTACCAATTAAAACTTCCTTTTAAACTATTTAGATCGACTTATGTCAATCTATTTGGTTGTGTGTGTTGGATGTTGATAAACAAGCATATAAAGATATGTAATAAAAGGATAAGAGTAAGAAGCACAAAACCACAACGCGAGTATTTATAGTGGTTCAGCTACAAGGACACCTTCCTTGCCCTACTCCACTCCCCGGTTACCTACTCGAGTTTGTAATCACTACACCAATCTCCTTATGGCGGAGAAGCCTTCACAACGTCGCTTAACCTTTTTCCAGTACAAAGCTAAATACCGAGTTCTTTCACACCAAGGCGAACCACACCTAACACAACGTCGCCTACCCTTTATACGGTGCTAGGCTAACCACCGAGTTCTTTCACACCTTAGGTGAACTACACCTTCACAACGTCGCCTACCCTTTATTAGTACTAGGCTAGCACCTGGTTCCATTGCAATGGAGGAACTACTACCACACTACACCAACGACTAATCCCAAAGGAGATCTACCTTTACAACATCATCAAGGACATCAATATCCTTGGATCTAATGCTAGTCTATCTAGTACATCGAAACACACCATATCGAATGTACATCTAAAGCACCTTTCACTAATGCCTTTGATTAGATCTATAAGACACCTTTCACTAATGTCTTTGATTAGATCTACAAGACACTTTTCACTAATGTCTTGTGTCTTCACTTCTAAGCACCTTTCACTAATGCTTCTTGTCTTGACTTCTAAGCACCTACCACAAGTGCTTATCCTATAGAGCGATAGATACCTTTCACTATTATCTTCGTCTTGGCGCTGAGACATCTTTCACTAATGTCTTTAACACTACGCTTCTTTGAAGAAAGAAAGGGATCATCAACAAGAGGACTTCAATAGCCTTGATGATGAGGAAGCTTGGCAACTCATGGACTTGAACTTGCTCGACTTCAAAGGTGGTGATCTTCCCTGAGAGGAACCTAAAGATCACAAAAAACAAAACTACAAACATAGATCTCTTGGATCTATGGTTAGTGAGATTTAACTCAGGGGAGAAAGTATGTTGGAGAGGGGTGAGAATTAATGAAGAAATGGCTCACTATTTATAGAGGAAAAACCTACTGTTTACCCGGATCCCACGGATCCCTTCCACTTGGGATCCGGCTAGCACAAAGCTAGGGATCCGTGGTCCGCTCCTCTTTGCCCATGGGTATTTTGGGTTATGGGTCATGGGTTATGGGTTGATCCATGGTTTTCAATCTAGATACAATGTACCTTAAGGATACATTGAACTTGTGTAAGTGGTATATATAAAACCATGGGTTATGGGTCAAAACCATTTGCTAGTTTTATCTATTTAGTATATACTTGCTTTTACCCATTTTAGTATATACTTGTTTTACCCATTTTAGTGTACTTAATATAAGTATGTATTAACCCAATATGTAAACACTAGTTGTTGTACATGTGTATCTAAAATATAAAATCACTTAATCTTGTTATAGTGTTTATATGAAAACGTAAGTGTGTTATAAAACTATTAGTTCAAACCATTTACGTATTTTATTTGTTTCGTTAATATGATTTTACTTTTGTTATCGACAAAACATTAGAAGATCGTAAAATATAAATAAACGTTTTTACGGCTTATTTGTATTAACAATCTCCCTTTTGTTGATGACAAAACATAAAATTATTTTAAGGAAAAGCTAAAATTAAAACGTTTGAATTTAGAGTTTTACTTTTTCTCCCCTTTTGTCGAAACAAAAGTGTTTGAAGAAAAGCAACATATTGTTTTTAAAGAAAAACATGTGAAAGAAAAAAAATAAAGAGTAAGTAACGGAATAGATCTCGTCTTACTCCCTTGACGAGTCCATCCCTATGTAAGGCGTCAAGAAAGTAATTCTAATCTAGATCATTTGCAACTAGGTTTGCTCCCCTAGATGATTGCAACTTTGCAATGG
>CM040245.1:129952456-130015831 GCA_022545495.1 Chrysanthemum lavandulifolium
CAAACATTTGCACTAAAAGTGAGTGCATAAGGGGTAGGCTAAGGCGATTTGGGTGTATATTTGGGGTGGGGTGTAAACAATGTCTTCATTGATATTCCGAAAACCAAACATCACGAGAACCGCGAAAAGGATAGGCTACGAGGGATAACTAGGGGTATCGTGTACTAAAGATGAGTACAACGCAAAGGGTGTGGGGAATTACTCAACCGATATGGAAGAAGTAATTATATTATGTATCAAACAAGGGTTATCCTAATGCCTCTTATCATTTAGTTATTCCTAACTACACAAGTGTAGCCTCACTGCGATCTCGGAATGCATCACAAAACAAGTTCTAGAATCTAATATACTAGGTTCACACTCTAAACATTAAAGATGAATGCTTTAATTCCTACTAATCTAAGGGCGATCCTCACATTTTGGTGGAATTTGGGTGGTAAAGGGTTTTGTGCTAGTCATGCAACTTCCTATCCATGAGACGCTTTTGTTAAGACTAATGGCCCACTCCTATATGTCATAAAAAATTTAAATTTGGTGCCAAAATTACCCTAACCGAAATTTTCTCATGGTTTATTACACAATCACAATTGGACAAAGCAAATAGTCAAGGATAAGCATAGTTTCAAAGTTCCCGCTTTATTTTCCTCCCTACACTTAAACCGAACATTGTCCCCAATGTTCCCGAAAGTATCAAAGTTATGATAAAAGAATGTAATTAAAAGCGAAGAAACTAATACTCCCCGATTAGCTCGGTAGGATCCGTAAAGTGGTGGTTAAACTCTTTCCAAGAAGAATTATTGCGTGAAAAGCTCCTTCCAATCTTATGTAACTTCTTCCCGACAAACTAAACTCGCACACTTGAAGAAAACAAACGAAACCTTCGTAAAATCGCGGTAATAATATATATAAGACTCGATTTAAACTAGGATATAATGCTTGTGGAATGGATGTTTCTGAATTTCTAAGAAAATTAAGACCGGAAAATTCCAAAATTTATAAGTAGCTCGTAAAGCGAGAAAAAGTAATCGATGTTTTACTCCTTCCGGCGACGTCAAGTTGCAATCTCGACGCCGTCAAAGTTATCCCGACAAAAGCGGTTTGCGATTTTCGGAAAAAATTCGGAAAATTTACATCTTTAGAATCGGAAAATATCTCGCAAAACATCCATTATGACTCGATACAAGCATTTGACTCGAACAAACAAACATAAATATCTTTTAGTTAATTGTTATTCTCATGTTTACGTTTCTTTTGAAACGTGTGTAATCCTCCCTACACTTATCCCTTATGTAAAATACCTTTATATGCAATTAAGACGAGGTTAAAAACAAAATAAAGCATTTTTACAAATTTAAACATGAGGATAAACAATTAATAAAAGATATATGACACTAACAAATGAAAATGAAAAACAAATACACATGGGTTGCCTCCCAAGAAGCGCTTGTTTTTATTCGAGTCACGAGCCTGACTCTACCCTTATTTAACAGATAAAGGAGAAGTTTTTCCTACACTTAAGTTTAAGTCCGGGTGATAGTAGCAATACACACCCTTAGGGTGGAAATTTGCTACGTGAGGAGAGGGTGATGGGTAATTTATATGCTCAAAGGAGTGTGCTCCATTTATTATAACCTTACCTAATTCAATTGGTGTAGTGGGTGAATCAAATCTTTCTCCTAAAAATGGATCATCTTCTATCAACTTCAAAAGATTCTTAGTTAAGGATCCATCTTGACTTAATAAACCCGGTTTAAACCCATAATGTTTCTTGTTATCAACCATGAATGGGTGATATAAGTGTGTAAGGTCATGGGTTACTCCTATATTAGCTTCCACTCTACATGGCCTAGAATCTACCACCTTTATCAAGCAACTACCCGGACTATCTATTTTGATGGGTGGATTGGGGCATAATTTAATTCCAAGAATCACATCTAAAGATGGAAAATTGGGTAAGGTTTTTGGTTGAGGCTCCGGTTCATCAAAATTAGGAACTTTCCTAGGACTAAGAGAGAGGTCATGACAACAAGCATCTAAACCTATATTCCCTATTGGCGTTTGGTCCAAAGGTTCTACAATCGGGTTCCTATAGTCACTTCTACTCGTCCGGTAAGTTATAGGCGATGTGTGTTCCTCAGTGATGGTAGGACTTGTGGGTTATCCGATGGGATTGGATTTTCTACTCTATCCTCCATCTTATCAAGATCACCTATGTATTCATTTTGTAACGTGGTAGCGCCTAACCATGACATGCACCTTGGTACCTCAACTCTAATCATCTCCTTCCTAAACAACCTTCCGAATCAAGTTTCCAAATTGAAAATAGGTCTAAAGATTCGTTTTGGGTCCCATGTTCCACTTCTAAATTGGGCGTGAATCTCAAAGGTTTCCCATGCATTTGAACACCACGTCCCCAAATATCCCCATCCGCTACATAGTCAAGTCTCCTTTGGGTTTCGTGGGCGATACGAGTGTAAAAGAATTGTAGTGGAAGCAAGAAATCAATACCATGATAAAGGACTTTTGTAATAAATATTTAATTCGAGTCCACGCCCGTGAAAGGATTCATCATGATATTTTGGAACCTCAAGATCTCATTTTGGTGTGGAAAGGGTAGATTATGTAGTGGATTACGTTGATTGGGTGACAGCTTTGGCGATTCGCGTTCTCCATGCGCTAACGGAATAGTTAATGAAAATGGTTACGAACAAAGGTCACGAAGAAGGGGATAGACTATGAGGAAGCTAAAATGAGAAAAAGTTTACTTGATAGGAATCAAGCAAAGAAACCTAAACGAGGTGGACTACTAACTAGTTATTCTATTCCCGCGTGGCGCCAAAACTTGATAACGCTACACGCGTCGCTCGGGGTCAAGGAAACTTCCTTTTCTTGAGCAAGTTTTATAACACCCTAGGCGGTGAACCTAATCATTGTAGTGTAGTAATTAGGGTAAGCCACGGGTATTGATATCGCTCTCTGGGAATAGGAATGCTAGTAAGGAGTTACTACGCTAAGGTTAAGGTTGAGGAAGATTATTTTTATCTTTTATGTTTTATGAAATGGAAAGATACGAATCTCGGGTATTGGATTTGGGGGTTGGTATTTCACCGATTACTCTACTATTATCTAATTATCTAAACTAAGGTTGTGGAGTCTATGTCTAATTAATGTGTGCTCGTATGATAGTTTAAAGATGTGTTTACTTAGGTTGTACTACCTTAATTATCTCCTATTGATGGTTGAGTTGTCACGTCCTTATTCCTAGTTGCGTTGTGTGTCTAAAGTTGTAGGGTATGCGTTTCTCCCCAACTCTTTGAACTTACCAAAGGGTCTCATCTACAAACCCACTGGGATGATAAACTCCTACTCTAAGGCGCTCTTTGGATGGTTTAGCCTACAACTACTCGTAATTATATTCTAAGGTTCACAAAGATGAATCAAGCATTAAGTACACAACGAATGACCTATCGCATTACTAGATCATTAATCAACTAAGATAAGAAACAACCAATCAATATTCAATAATTAAGTTTCATACTTTCTAAGCAAACACACAAATAAATTAATGGGACATGGAGAACATGCAAGCATACACACAAATAATCAAAGACATAATTGAATTAATGAAGTAAAGACTTATCTTGATGTAAGATAGGGTTTAAAACCCTAAAATCTTGTACAAGACACCTTAGGTTCGGTTTTAGGTTTTACCCAAAGACTCTCCACACAAAGACCGAAAAATTCGGATTCTATATATAAGATTACAATTGCGACGGCGCCACCTTATGTTTAGTGGCGACGTCGTGTCGCCGTCATTAGGGTTTTGTCTTGGCCACGTTAACCTTGCGACGGCATCACCTTATGTCCGTGACGCCGTCCTCTTGACCGGCGTCGTTCGGATTGCATCTAGGCCGCCCGAGTAGCGACGGCCTACTCTTTACAACCGGACGCCGTCGCTGAAAATCTGAGTTTTGGGTTACGACCGTCACAAAAATCTTGGGACAAATACGCCATTAGCACCGACGCCGCCTTCTAGTTTCAAAGAATCGTGAGTGTCTCGATTTTGACTTTGGCCATTTTCTTCATATATTCGCGCCTTTTCGTCCAAATAAGTGCCATTCCAAAGATTTTGCCTTCACGAGACCTAAAAAGTGAAAAGGAACGATATTAAGCAATAACGGATACAAAGTGATCAAATAAGGACTTAAACGACCCTCAAAATGGTACCTTTTAAAACCTTATCAGTTTTCCTCATGATGAGATGATTTCAAGAAGTTTGTAAGGGTTTCTTAAGTGCTTAAAATTAGGATGAAGGTGATGACTATGGAAGTCCTAACAATGTGGTTTATAAAGCAAGAGATTTGACAAGTGCATTTAAACCTTAAGCCACTAAAATTCATTGGAATGTGATGATTAACATGCACAAGAGTCAACTCCAGAGTTTGTACTGATCTAGGAACTCATTTAAGATGAGATGGAGTGTTTGAGTTTAGAAGGATGAGCTTGAAATGATTGATTTAGCTAGAGTTGACATAAAGCGTCATCCGGATCCCACGGTTCCTTCTCGTAGGGATCCGTCTAGGCTAATCCTAGGGATCCGGCCTCAAAGAACTATGAAAGAGTAGAAATGATGTTTCTAAAGTCTAAGATCTATATCATCTTGAGTGTTTTAGTCCTCCTAAGTGTCTTAAATGAAGGGTGCTTAAGTACTTGAAGGTAATGAGTGATGTAGCTTAATGATTGCCTTTTATGGAAGGAATTGGAAGTTTCATGAGTACCAATAAATGAACAAGGATGACACTAAAGATTTTTAGAGTGTCAGTGAAGCTAAATGATCCTAGAGATCGAGATAGTGACTTAGATAAATCCTTTGGAAATTATCCTAGAGGCTTAAGATGGAAAAACTAGGTTTTGATCAATTTTGACCAATTTTGTCGTAAGGATGATTATGATCGATTTTGCTATAAAAGGTTTCCAACGTTTAGATATAAGGGATCATTGTGAAAAATGATGTTTGAGCTTAAGAGCGGAAGAGTAATGGATTAAAATGAAATGATAGATCTACAAGCATCTTTGGGTGTGATCTAGGTGAGTTTATGTGTGAGTGGGAAGAATCTACTTAACTTGATAAGGACTTAATTTGACTTAAGACACTATGTTTAGCTTAGTGTGAGGTGTTCTAGGATATGTTTGAAATACAATGCTTGCAATTGCATTTTACGCTTGTTGGATCCCACGGTTCCCTAGATGTAGGGATCAAATCAACACAAACTTTGGGATCCGTCCATCTCTCATCGTAACCTTTACTAAAGGTATGCAATGATCTTGACAATGCATTATATTCCAAGGTTAGTTTAAAGAGGTTCTAACACTAAGATATCGAATGTAAGATGTTTTATTTCATGAAGGAAATAGGATTACATTGATAAAGCACGAGTACAATAGGATTGATCCTATTTGAAATACTACTAGGTTCCTTGAGTGTTTTCGCTAGGAGGATCATCATGTTGTTGATGAGTGTTGGTGGAATCAAGAATGAAGAAAGTCTTCATGAGAGATATGTTTAGCGGTTCCATCATCTTGTTCAAGAAACGCATAACGGACTTTGAAATTGAGGATGAAGTGCATAACGTTATGATAGAGGCGTCAAGAACATTCCATAAGGGATGAGTTTATTCTTGGAGCCTTGAAGATTTACAATTCGCCTCATGAAGAGGTAGGCAGATTGTATGGTTGTTGTGTTAGCAAACAATATAATATGTGAGCACAACAAGCGGGAAGGATTTTCGAATTCCCTAAGACTCCAAACATTTTCACGTGGGATGAGTGCAAGGATTGTACTCTTCTCGGATGTCCCGTGTGAAGATAATGTTTGGATCAAGTAATATGGTCGAGGTTTGCATATTATGCGATGTAAATCTTTCGGGGAGGGTATGTGAGAACAATATGGACTATTTTCTTCACTTAAAGTTGAAGAGAGAATCAAGTGACCAATCTTCGTGAAGGCACATTGTCCATGATTTGGAATTCGGAGGATGTGAGCAAAATGCCCAAGGGTTAAAGTAAACTTTTGGTTTTGATATAAAACCAAAGAGATGAGAGCGATCCTCGTTACGAACGAGTTCAACTTGACAAGAATTCCATTATGAACCTTGGACATATCTTCTCGTGGATTTCAAGAAGACATTCTAGTCATATGGCTCGGAAGGAGGTATTGGTACCTTCTTCAATTGTAGAGAGGTGTCTACAATCGTTCTTCGTGGAAGTGACGGTTTTGAGGTTATTGAACCCACGGACATGAATGCCGGTGTGTTGGGTTCAAGGAGATGTTCGGAGAGTAGACGCTAGTGAGTGAAAAGTCAAACTCATATTCATGCGTCATAGTTGAACCTATAGAAATGAAGAGTTAATAGAAAGTAATGTTTGTGGTCAACCTATGATTATCTAATGTTTTACTAGATTTTTATTAACAATGGTTTTTAACAACAATGACACTTAACTCACTTATGGTTTTGACATTCTAGTGGAATATTTCTTTAGAGAGAAAGTGGTTTTATTTTGCATGAAACTGTTTTTCCAAGGGACGGATCCCACGGTTCCTTTACAAAAGGGATCAAGCTAGTATATCTTCGGGATCCGTAGATCGGTAGTTCTAAAGCAGCATTTTACAAAAACATAGGTTTTACAATTTTATTCCCAAGATATGTGTTTTAGCCTACATTTTCTTTTAGCATACATGACTTCTAATGTATCACGAAAGAGTACGAAACATATGAAACAAAAAAATGACAAACAAATTATGATAATAATAACCTAGATAAACTAGACTATTAATAATATTTCATTTCAATGCTTAGAATGACACAAAGGATTGGGTATATAACCCCAATGTAGATTAACAACACAAAGTAAATGTCTCCGTATGTGAACTTCATCATAGGGAACACAAGTGCGATGAGTGTTAAGACGATGAGCACGAGGGCGATGTAAACCATATTGAAGATGATCCTTCTTAGTTTCGGTTGGGATGAAATGGAGAGAAAGATGAAGTTTTGAATGAGAAGAAATTTTTGAAATTGGAGAGTTTGAAAAAGTGGGGATAGAGTGGGACGAACGGATGGTGTATTTATGGGGAAGGAGGAATTTTTGAAATTTGTGTTTTGTTTTATTATTAGAAAGATATGATTTTTGGATAAAGTAAAATAAAACACAAGTTTTATAAATCATGACTATAGACGAAAGAGTGACACGTATGTGAGGAAAAAAGCTTCCTAATGAAGCTACATGTAATACATGTTTATGCACAAAAAGATAATCAAATAAATACCTAGGTAATCATACTTATTTGTTAAGCTAATTATCATTTAGAGATAAGTGGAAAGTAATACCTCAAATGCACTTAGGAATGTCCTTACAAATGACACATCAAATGTCAGAAGACAATTCCAACTCCTTTGTACTCAAGATACCTTCTTAGGGAAGGTATTCTTGTTACCAAGTGATTCCTATGGCTTGGTATGTATGAGCTTCGACTACTCAACATGACAAAGAGGATTAGTGCATTTAAATGAAAAATAAATAAAATAAAATGTTGTTATCTAATCAACATCCAAACATATAGTTTTAAAAGACATGGTGTTTGTTTTTATGAAAGACCTTCTTTGTAGTTTTCAATTAAGTGGATCGATCAAGTTTTTAAAGTACAATATACTTCAAGAAACTTGGTAACTAAGCTCGATGCCAATGTGGAAAACTAGAAGGGGTTGAATAGTTTTGCCAATTAAAACTTCCTTTTAAACTATTTAGATCGACTTATGTCAATCTATTTGGACGTGTGTGTTGGATGTTGATAAACAAGCATATAAAAGTATGTAATGAAAAGATAAGAGTAAGAAGCACAAAACCACAACGCGAGTATTTATAGTGGTTCGCCACAAGGACACCTTCCTTGCCCTACTCCACTCCCCGAGTCACCTACTCAAGAGTTCGTAAACACTACACCAATCTCCTTATGGCGGAGAAGCCTTCACAACGTCGCCTACCCTTTTTCCGGTGCTAGGCTAACCACCGGGTTCTTTCACTCCAAGGTGAACCACACCTACCCTTTATAAGGTACTAGGCTAAGTACCTAGTTCTTTCACATCAAGGTGAACCACACCTACACAACGTCGCCTACCCTTTATTAGGTACTAGGCTAAGCACCTAGTTCCATTGCAATGGAGGAACTACTACCCAACGACTAATCCCAAAGGAGATCCACTCCTTTTTACAACATCATCAAGGATATCAATATCCTTAGATCTTGTAGGACCTTACTTTTATCAACGTTATCACAAACCCAACACTTATACCACAAGATGAACACGTGAAACCACAAAACACTATGCGTAGAAGTAAGAAACAAAGAAAGATGGTGACTTGAATGATATGTAAACCGTGTATGTGAGAGGATAAAGATAAACAATAAGTTGTATATTGCAAAGGAAGAAAACACACACACACACACTTTCAAGCACACCCCTCAAATGAGACTTTGAGGGGTTTATATAGTTGGAATACATGTTGCCCTAAAAGGCTTTGGCTTGGGCTTCGTGGGCTTGGACATGGGTTGGGTTGGATATAAGGCAAGCTTAACTAAACTAATACCCATTTAGCTTAGTCCAATCCACGAGCCCGTTGACTATTCTATCACAATATCTAACACACGATGTAAAGTTCCTAAACGTGAATGACCATCACTTCTAATAAAAACTATTAAGGCTAACAATCTCCCCCTAAGGGGTGGTCATTCAAATGATGCTCCACTTGATTAGAACCATATTTCGATAACCTGCCAATCACAGAAGAAGCAGATTTTGGAAACCGTTTTGATTTTGGTTCCTTTGGGTTAGAGGTAAAATCCTGATCACACTCATAGAAGTTGTATATATGTAAGGCAGGTGCATCACTCATTCTACCATTCTCGAGTGTGAAAGTTCTACCCGTTGGTTTCTAAATGTCATCCCTAAAGTAAACATTATGCTCCCTATCAGTAGTGTAAAGCCTAAGTCTCGCAACTAGTCTTCCTATTCGTTTAGCATAAGTTCTTTTGGGAACATTCTTCTTGACAGGCTTAACAATCTCATTCCTAGAAACACAATCATCATGAACATTAGTTAAAGATTTCTTGTAAGTTAAACAAACAGATTTAACACATTCATTAGACTTAACAAGTTTCATAGGTTCATTACATTCAGATGAAATGTCTTTCTTATTACAAAGCGGTAAATTCTAGGGTGTTCTTCACTTTCTTCTCTTTATTCAAGCGACTACTCTTAGAGGCGTTGAGACTCTATTGTTCCTTGTATTGCTCTTAGGCTTTAGTCTGCTGCTCTAGAGGTGCTTTCTAGTCTGTAGAAGGTAAGGCACACTCATTAGGATTCACATTTTTATGAAGGAGGTGGTTTGACTTTCCTAGTCTCTTTAGAGTGCTTTTCTAAATTTATGTCGTTTGTTCCATATGTTTTAGATGTGGAGGCGGACACATTAGTGGTACTCATCTTAAAAAGGCCAAAGCAAAACTTTTGGTTTCTCGATAACCGCTTTTCCTTTATCAACATTATGTTTAGGCAAAGGTGGAGTGACCGATTTTGATAAATCATTTTTCTCATTGACTTTTGGAGGAGGCATAGAAATGTACATTTTGGTTTTAAAACCGGTTTGGGAACATTTGCTTTCTCCGCAATCAATGGTTTTGTAATCTTAGTATCCACCGCCTTTCCTTTTTGACATTCCGCTTAAGCCCTCAAAAGATCATTTTCCTTTCATGTCATTGTAGGCACGCTCATATGACAATTTGTCATACTTGCATTCCTCGCTTTTTCGATCAAGTTGTTTAAAATATGAGACATTTTCTTTTCAAGTTTCTCAAGTGCTTTTTCATATTTTGAAACAATTTTGGAGGTCTCGACCGAGTCTTTCATGATCTTCAACGGAATATGTTTGCGTAATAATGGACATAATATCGTGAGTAAGAACATCTTCAAGAGAGAGTCATTTAAATTTTCCAAAACTTTGATTTGTTCAACACGGTCATTAGCTTGCTTTACGGATTTATGGTCCTTGACAAAGTCATTGTTTCTTTCAAAACGCTTGTTCAAAATGAATTACCCTTGCACCGATGGCATTCAAATGAGGCAATTTGAGTTTCAAAAACTTTCTTTGTTCGATGTCAAAACTAGAGAACCAGTTGTTAGGTGTAATAGTGGTTTTAGTTTTAACAAGTGTCTTGAAGATCCACAATTCTAGTTTTCACATTTTCTAAAATACTTCTCGCATCACTTGTGTTAAAAGGATTGTTTGAAGACATTTGTTCAATGTTCGAAGAGAATTTGAGACAACAATGGTTTTGAAATGATTTTGAAGCAGTGTTGACTCTTTGTTTGAAACACTTGGTGTGATGGAAAACTTTGACTTTTCTTTTGATTAACAAAAGTGATTCCGTTAATTTTGTTCCATTTGTTATAATCAATTGGTTTGATTTGGATTCTTTTGTTTCATTTTTGATCTACTCTCCTCGATAGTTCTAACGTTTCAAGAGAGTCACGAACAATAAGGGGTTCATGTAAAACATTTTCATTGTTTAACACATTCGAGATTTCGAGCTTTCTTGAGGAACGAAGAAGGGTCGTTACAAGTGCCATTCTATTATTAGTATGAAAACGCGGATTTACTTGATTAGAAAGCATCTTGATTGTTTGAGCGAGAATGACCCGTTTTAAGAAGCAAATTTTCCAAAGTTTGGATTTTTCATTTTATCAAGAATTTCATCAAGAAGAGAATCTTCTCGCTTTGAAAAATCAAGAATCAACCGCTTCTTCTCTTTTCAAGATTAGAAAACATTTCTTTTGTTTGGAAAGTTGGTTATTTAAATCGAAATTTCCTTGTTTAAAGATTTAATTTTCAAGTTCAAATTCACATCAAGTGTGTTATACTTGATTTGCAAAAGGTGTTCTTTAGAAACCAAATTTCGATAACCAATTTCTAATTACGATTCTTTGTTTTTCGAAATTCAAAGGCTTTTGCGTTCTCCTTGTAACTCTCAAGCTCGCCGTCAATTTAGCATTCGCGGCCTTAACCGTGATTGACCTTTTGACTTTTTCGATTTCAATGCCACGCTTATTGATTAAGGATTCAAAATAAGCACGTGAGTTTCGAGTTAGTATTGCTACAACTCTGATTGTCGGTATGTATCATAAGTAGGTGCTTGGCATCACAGAATCATTGCTCGTCATGAGTAAACACATCAAATATGACAATGTTATAGCATGGATCAATGATTGGTACCTCGACATGCGTTGGCGTCATAGGATGTGAGGTGCGTCGAGAATCGATGTCGATTTAGTCTCCTCAAGATTTGCCATGAAGATGCGGTTTGCATTGAGTTCCTCGAGGTCTTCCAAATCATCCATAATAGCCATGAAGTCATGTTCCTCAAGACTCGTTGAAGTCAGTTGTTCCTTTGTACCAACATTATAGTCAAGATACGCAAGATCCTTCTTTTTCGACTTAGTTGGACAATTCCTTGCCATGTGACCCAATCCTTGACAGGTTATAACACGTAACTCGATTACCGATTCATATTTCCATAATTCCCAACGACCGAGTCGCAACATTACCATTCGATTACCCACTCGCTTATTCCCAACATTCTCGACCCATCCGATTACCGATTGAACCGCTTGATTATCCATGCGAAATCCAAGAGATATCCTCGCCGATTCCCAATAACTCCAACCATTTGTCTTTGATTACCCATGTTCACACCCTGAGCAATTTGCTGCTGCGAGTGTTTGATGAAATCCGTTGGTTGTTGTTAGTTGGTGTGGAATAGCGACCTCTGAATGCTTTACCCAATAAAGAGAATACTTGAGACAAAGCTTCTTCCGGTTCCATTTCAAGATCGGTGATTCCTTGTTCCCGGTAATGTTGTTGTTCTCAGTGGATAGTTTTGTTGTTGAGGGATGTATTGTCGCAAGTTGTTGTTAGTGGAAGATGATGAAGCTTGTTGTTGTGTATTCACTGGAGTTTGAGTCTTTGCAATGAGTGCCAATGGATCATGATTCTTTGCTAATCTTTCTTGCTCGACTTCATTCACTTCATTTTGGTTTTGTTTCATAAAATCGTTGAGTTGATCAAAGTTCACTTGATGTAAGTCTTTTGTTTGGTTGACAATAGTGACATATCGTCCCCATTCTTACGGTAGATTGTTCAAGAACTTGATGTTGCTCACGATAGTTCTGGGTGTCAACTTGTTTTCGATCGGCTCATTCATTAGAGTGAGAACCTTCCATAGTAGGATTCGATGGATTCTCCCGGAGTAGATGTAAACTTCTCCCAAGCGATTAGCAACTTGTTCTCTCGTGTCTTGTTGACCAATTTGCTCCATGACAAAGTCGTCTAACTCGTTCCCACATATCGAAAGTAGTTTCTGGCTGTCTCACAATGACAAAGATGTCTCTTGGTAAACCCAGTTGGACAATATGAATTGCCATGTCATCTGCTTCGACTTGCTTTTGATCCTCTTGTAGTATTACATTTCTTTTGAAGACGAAAAAATGGTGGGACGGGAGGTGTTGCATCAGCATTTTGTGGTCTTGGACTTGTCGGTATGAAGGGTCCATCACGAATGGATTTGATCATCAATTTTCCATTAGGTTTTGTCTTGATGTGAAGCATTCGACTTATCCATTGAAGATAACCAACTTTTTCCAACATAGGAGGACGGTTTTCGACACCGCCGCATGAATGTCTTGTTGAGTTGCCATTGATGAAGGTATGATATGATAAAGTTGATGTAGGATCGATTCAACGATAAAGGAGTTGTGTATGATGAAGATTAAGCTCGGTTGTTGTAGTGAAAATTGGCTTTAAAAACTTAAAAACCTCAATAACTTCTTTTCAGAGCGTTTTTAGGACATGAAGGTTGACCCGAATGAACTTTAATTCAGTGGTTTATTCTCCTCGTTCTGACGGTCGTTTTGATAGGTAGATCGCGAAACGGAGTTACTGGTTCAAAAGTTATAGCCGTTTGAAGTTTTGATCACAATCTTACTCGTAAAACTGTTCTTATGCGTAGAGATGAGTGCTTATGCGTAGGATGCTTATCGTGGGATCTTATCGTAGGAGTCCTTATGCGTAAAGAGCTTAGGCGAGAAATCCTTATGCGTAGAAATCCAAGTTACGAGTAAACTTAAGGTTAAACGAAGTCTTATGCGTAAACGTTAAGGGTAGAAGTAGAGTACCCACGCGTAAGAGTTAACTTATGCGTAGAGTGCTTACTCGTAAGCTTTCGCTTATGCGTAAGAGTTGGTTTACAACCAAAATCCTTTACATCATCACAACAGTAAAAGATATCCGAAAGTCGAAGTGTTCCACACTTATCCAAGTGAGGAAGCTCGAGTCACCTTTGTTGCACGAAGATTCGTTACCAAAAGTTATGCGTGAAAACTAGGGTTTTGACTTTATTACGCGTAAGATTAGGGTTTTGACTTACGCGTAAAAATTTCCAATGATTCACTCGATTTACGATGCATGATAGCCTTTAAAACACGCAAATACCAAGATTGTTTTGACCAAAACACCCAAAATGCTTTTGTGCTTCGGCGAGAAATGAACAACGAAATCAAAACGAGTTTAAAACGATTTAAAACACGTAAAGCTTGAACTTTTGCCAAACTAGAATCTTTAACACTATATAAACCTTAGACCATAAGAATCTTGAAGATTTAAGTGCAAAAATAAAAGTTTTATGCGTGAATCTTTGAGAAAGAACACTACGCGTAACCACTACATAAAAAACTTCAACCAAACACTCCTAAAACATTGTTAGGCGATTGATACCAATTGTAGGACCACTACGATATCAACCTTATCACGAAATACCCACGTTAACCACAGTTATGCGTAGAACTCGTGAAACCCAAACACAAACTATGCGTATGAATAAAGAAGGAAATATTAAGAGAAAGATGGTGACTTGATGTTAAAACCGTGTATGTGATGAGATAAAGATAAACAATAAGTTGTATATTTCAAAGGAAGAACACACACACACACACACACACACACACTTTCAAGCACACCCCTCAAATGAGACTTTGAGGGGTTTATATAGTTGGAATACATGTTGCCCTAAAAGGCTTTGGCTTGGGCTTCGTGGGCTTGGACATGGGTTGGGTTGGATATAAGGCAAGCTTAACTAAATTAATACCCATTTAGCTTAGTCCAATCCACGAGCCCGTTGACTATTCTATCACGATATCTAACACACGATGTAAAGTTCCTAAACGTGAATGACCATCACTTCTAATAAAAACTATTAAGGCTAACAGATCTAGTACTAGTCTATCTTGTACATCGAAACACACCATATCGAATGTACATCTAAGGCACCTTTCACTAATGCCTTCAACTATATCTTCAAGACACCCTTCACTAATGTCTTGTGTCTTGACTTCTAAGCACCCTTTAATAATGCTTCTAGTCTTGACTTCTAAGCACCTACCACAAGTGCTAATGATGTGGACGATAGATACCCTTCACTAATATCTTCGTCTTGACACTTGAGACACCTTTCACAAATGTCTTCAACACTTCTCAGGAAAAGAAAAACAATAATCAACAAGAAGACTTCAGTAGTCTTAATGATGAGGAAGCATGGCAACTCATGGACTTGAGCTTGCTCGGCTTCAAAGGTGGTGATCTCGCCTTTAAGAGGAACCTAGAAGATCACACAAAAACAAAACTACAAACATAGATCTCTTGGATCTGAGGTTAGAGAGTTTTCAACTCTAGGGGAAAGTATGTTAGAAAGGGGTGAGAAATAATGAAGAAATGGCTCACTATTTATAGAGGAAAAATTCTCTGTTCCCGGATCCCACGGATCCTTCCACGAGGATCCGTCTGGCGTAAAGCTAGGGATCCGTGAGACGCTCTTTACCATGGGTATTTTGGTTATGGGTCATGGGTTGATCCATGGGTCTTTAGCTAGATACAATGTATCTCTTGAGTCCAATGCACCTAGTCACATGGGTATGGGTCAAAACCATGGGTTATGGATATTATCCATATATGCTATAAGCATGATGTCATGCAATGGGTTATGGGTCAAGCTCCATGGGTCATGGGATTTGGGTTGTACCCAACTACATTTAATGTATTTGCCCAGTGGGTTATGATACTTAAGTTTCTACCCATTTATATTACCCAATATACTACATACTAGTTATGTGTATATTTTACCCAAATATATAAACACTAGTTGTTGTACATATGTAATATTAAATCATAAAATCACTTATACTTGTTTTAGTATTTTATGTGAAAATGTTAGAAACTATTAGTTCAAACCATTTACGTATTTTATTTGTTTCGTTAAAATGATTTTACGTTTGTTATCGACAAAACATTAAAAGATAGTAAAATATAAATAAACGTTTTTACGGCTTATTTGTATTAACATGACAACCGACAATTTTATGAAGACAAAATCTTGATGTATTTTGTCTCATTCTAAAGACTATATTAGGTAAAGGGACCAAGTCACTTTCTTCATGTCGATCTTGATGTTGAGCCTTTAAGGAAGGTTGACTTGAAGATAAGTACTCCGTCTTAATCGCTTCAAGCATAACCGTTTTGTCCGCCCATTCTTCGCCTTCATAGTCTTGATCTTGAGTTTCGGTTTGTCTTGGTGTTTGTAGTTGAGAGAAGTTTGAGGATTCAATAAGTTATTGTCATCACTTACTAAATCCACCATCTTCTTCTTGACTCGATCTTCACCCTTTAAGTTCCGCCTTCGAGTGGAGAGACTTCTTCTATGTCTCTCTTCGCGCCTGAAGATGGCTCACTAAGAGACTATGCACTCAAATGACTGTTAGTGTTTAATCGGACTAAGCACTTAGGTTATTTTCTATTCAAATCCTAGATTAAGGGGTTTGGGTATTTATCGAACCCAATAGTCTCCCCTATTTGGATATACAAATAGCCTAAGTGTTTGATCGATGTAAGTGAGCAAATGGCTTCTTCTTACAATCGAATGTACTAATGAGTACAATAAGGAACTTTGAATATTTTAATAAAACATACATCATTTATTGATCATATTACAAGGTTCCTATCACTAGTACAAAGATAATGTAAATGATGTCGGTCAAGATGGATCCCAGTGCTTCAAGCTTTACTTTCTTGGTGATGAGTGTTTCTCTGTGTGGTGCTCTCTTATCTTGGCGTTTAGGTCACACAGAACCCGACGTTTGCATGAGTCTCAATTTGAGAGGCCACGGTATGTAGCTTAGCATTGCAGGCACACTGCTTGATCAATGTCACCCATCTTTGAAATTTGGGTTTCCATAGACATCAATGTGAAATAGCCCTCTTCGTGCTTTTCAATCACTAGACAGTTCACGAACTTTACACCTTGAGTGCTCCCTGTTGCATTCTAGTCCGAGCACTTTAATCTCGGTGGAACTCAACTCTTTTCCTTTGCAAGTGGATGATTATGGTTGAGATCCTTGAGGTGCGATTAAGGTAGGTGAATCCCAGTTGTCTTGGTGCATCCCTCGATCTTTCATACCTTTACCGAGCATTTTCATGACTCCTTAACCACCGCATTCTTTTTCTTTTCAATTATTGGACCCAGTTCATCGAGTTCGGTGATCCCAAAGTCGTGAATTTCGTGGGATCATGAACCTCGAAGTGTCTTTATCATCCCCTCGTAAACATTCATGGCGGTGGTTTGGTATTGGGGATGATTTTGACATTTGTGATCTTTTCGTGTAGCCTTCGCTTGTCATCGTCTAATTGTAATGCTCAATTACGCTTTGCACGAGGGCTTGACTTTCTTCTTCTTTTCTTCCAACTGCTTTTTTCATTTCACCATTTTTTTGCTCGAGCATCCTTGAACTTATGTCCTTCGACCTTTTCAAGTTTCTTAGCATCTATTCCAATGTTTCGACTTCCTCAAGCAACTACTTGTACCGATTGCTTCTCTGCTCTTTCTTTCCTCTTCAAAGAAGTTTCTTTTTCCTTTCCTCCTTAGCAAGGTATGAACTTAATTTGTTGTGGTGTGAGCAGTACTCGATGTTGCCGATCTTAAGGAATCTTCTCGAGCTCGGTGGTGTCGTCATTATGCCTTTTCCTTTGTCCCGCCCGAAGAAGAAGATGCTACGAGGCGGTGTTGTTGTTATGATTGGTGTTGTGATTGTCGGTGTTGTTGTTGTTGTTGATGTTGGTGGTGGGATCGATGAGATTGGTACAGTTTGGGATGGTGGTGATGATGATATTGGAGCTTGACATCTGGTAGTGTTGGCTCCCCTCGGTGTGAAGAGGAGTTTCTTGAGATTCTCCCCTCAATTGTTGCCGGAGGCGTCGGTGAGGGCAAGATTTGGTGTTGTTGCCGAGGGGGGTGACACGCTTGACCCTTGAAGGCTGATAAATTTCGATGATCATCCCTTGATATCGAAGTATCTGTTTGAATACCGAGAACTTTTGCTTCCAAATTTGCCTGTGATACTTCCAAAGCGGTCATTACGGGCCCGAGAGTCCGGCCAAGGAAGAAGATGCTTGAGCCAAAGTGGCCACCGAGTATTCACAGAGCCCAATGTAGCTTGAAGAGACTGGATGAAGATTGAAGACCACGAACATTTGCGATTTGAGCATTTCGATCGATTCGGTGAGGTGGAGGATTGTTTCAAGTAGGCCTCGATAGCCTTGACATTTTAGAGTTGAGCGTTGGGTCTTCTTTGACAAATTCCACGATTTCATCTATCTTAGTTCCTACACCACGAAGGTGCACGAGAAAGTTAGCTAAGTTGTCATCGAGTGCGTGAAGAGTGTCATACATCGATCCACGTGCTCATGAACGTTTTCATCAAAAGCTTGTACCTCGCCTTTCGGATCGCATAAGCGGCACCGACCTCGTTATGTTGTTCCCACAATGTTTGATGACCGGAGTATAGCTTCCTTGAAGCTTTGGTGATCCAACGAACAAGCGCCTCTCGGTTAATAAAGAACATTATCAAATCTTTTGAATTCATTAGTGGAGGAAGAGGAGTCGAGTCATTATTGTCGGTGGAATGGTGATTCAATATGCTCACATGGATCGGTGAGGTTCTTGTTCGATTGAACCTCAACGTCCACTTCTTCCCCGCCGATAAAATAACATCTTCACTTTCAAGCAGTTCATCATCGAGAAAAGTATCCAGTACCATCGTAGCAGTCAACAAGGGGTTGGTGATGGGTTCCATATCGTGGTGGTATATGTCCTCCGGGTCTTTGTCCCCGTTGACCCCTCGACATCGGTGGGAGTTTCCAGTGCCTTCTCCGGAGTCGAGGATTGGTTTTGGGTTCCGTATCGGCGGGTTGTTTTTTCCTCCCGAGTCTTTGTCCCCCGAGACCCCGAGACATCGATGGGTTTTCCAGTGCCTTTAGCAAAGTCTGTGAAGGTGATATCCCTATCGGTGGGTTGTTTGGTTCCTCGAGTCTTTGGGATCAATCGGTGTGCCCTCGAGACAAAGGCTTTGATTTGCTAATGTCATCACCGGGCGAAGTGAAGGCGCCCCTCACCACCGGGTTGTTTGTTTCCTACGGATCTTGGGGAGTAGTAGTTGGGACCAAGGGCACCGATTGTGATTTATCGGTGTCCTTCGTTGTCACAAGGGTGGATGATGCTTGGCCTGTGGGTGGCAAGTCGGTCTTGGGTTTTCTTTGCCTTTTGGCGGTGTTCTGAAGCCTCGGGACCACGAGACTTGGGTTTGGTCTTAGTCCCATCGAGACTTCCCTTTCTCTTTTAGGAGCAGGTTAGGAGACATCGATTCCCTCCGTTGTTCTGACAACCATATGGGGGTCAATTCAATATTAGTGACAATGGATGGGTCCTTTTAAAATTTGATTGACTCGGGATGCCGGGTAAAGCACAATATTTTTCTTCCCGAGGATAATTGAAACCCAAGAATACTTGTAAAGCACATGAGACAATCCTAGGATACGTAAACGTATTTAGTCCTAGTTTTACTCGTAGCTTGGTTACGAGATCAGTAAATGATCTCCCTATAATCGACAAAGTGACCCCATTCATCAAGCAAAGATGCCATCATCAACTGAATAGAGTTAACTTGTTCGGTGGATGAGTGGTTCCCACGAGGACACGAATCACAAAAGTGAATAGGATCCTCCAAGCCACGGAAATGAACTCTTGGTGACTGGGGTCTTGTCCAAAAATGTTGGATCTAAAACAATTTGTTTTAACCCATCCTTCACCGTGGAGGGTTCGGGATGGGCGACATAAACTCCCTTGTTGTAGTCTAACCCCGTTGAGGTGCAAAATGTTTTATAATCCGGGGTGAATTGTTGCCCCGTTAAGAAGACCGAATCGATGAGATATTCACGAGTGATCTAAGGTTATTCTCATCAGTAGAGGGTGTCGGGTCAAAGGCCTTAGTTGTTTCCCAAAACTCCCTGAGGAGGTTTTGGTATAGTATAGAGGGACACTGAACAAAGGCCGCTTTCAGTGGGCAGTTGAACAAAAATTTCATTATGTCCTTATAGGCTGGGACATTTTGTGGGTATTCAAAATTGCCTATGACATTGTTTGTTTTAAATTCAACGTTACTGAGATCCCCTACCCACTGTGAAGCAAACTGAAGAGATTGTGTTCTTGCCATTTCCATTAAAAAGGTTTTAGGGTTTTGAGAAGAATAACTTGACAAGAACAATCAAAGGTTTTTGAATCTCTTAAGTTGTGATGAAAAACTTTTGTAAAGGTTTACAGATAAGATTTTTCAGAAAAAGGATTTGAAGAACACAAAGATTTATGTGTTTGAAAATAGATTTTGACAGAGTTTTGTTAGCAGAAATCTTTTGTGTGTATTATAAGGATTTTGTGAGGGTATTTATAGAGGGTTTAGAGGGGTAGTTTGTGCATATTTATGGATATGTAAAGTCGGTTTTTGAAAACGTTTGAATTTCCACATTTAATGCCACCCTCCACTACCCGCAGTAAAATCCCGTTTTTCTAAAAACGATTGCGATTGCAGGTAAAAGTGCAATTTGCATTAATAAAATATCCTTATGATATTTCATGTGAGGAGAGGCATTTAATGCCAAGTGGGGTGAGGTAAGTATTTGAGGGACCCTTGACATGGATGACAAGAAGACAAAGAGACATATATTCCTTTATTAAATTGGTAAGGTTACCAACCTAGGACATTTAAGTAGCGATACTTGGTGCATTTAGTTACTCATTCAATGCTCAATATCTATAGTCGGGGTCCCCGAATGAGTCTTACTCATTCGGTGAGAGGTTGTCTTGTGGGTTTCGTTCATGGAGGAGGAACCATTTCGAGAGAACTTATCGAGATTGGTTTTAGATGCCCGACTTTCAATGTCAAGCATTCCCAATTCACTTTTAGTCTCCTGAAGGTAGGTTCATCCAAGGGTTTGGTGAAGATATCGGCCAGTTGATATTCGTAGGGATGAAATGGAGTTCTATGTCTCCTTTCATTATGTGGTCCCCGATGAAGTGATATCGATATCAATGTGTTTGGTTCTTTGATGAAGGACGGGGTTGTTGAAATTGCAATGGCACTGGTGTTGTCACTGAAGATGGGTACCATTTTGTAATGGATGTCATAGTCACCGAGTTGACTTTTCATCCATAAAACATTGGCACAACATCCCGTAGAGACCACATACTCGCCTTTTGAAGACATAGCCACCGATTGTTGCTTTTAGCAATCCAACAAACCGCTTTTCCTCCAAGGAATTGACGGGACCACGAGGTACTTTTCATCCATGTTGCGACCAAGATAATCGTAATTAGAGTAACCTTTGAGATCAAACCCCGAGCACTTTGGATAATAGAGTCCAAGGCTTGGGGTTCTCTTGACCACCGAGTATTCTTTTGGCTGCAGTGAGGTGGGATTCTTTGGGATTGGTGATATCTTGCTATTAGACAGATCGAGAATTGTATGTCCGGTCCGGAAGCGATTAGATACATCGGTGAGCCAACAATCCTCCGAAATGGGTTTGATTGATGACTTGCCGGTGAGATCGGGTCCAAGGTTGTTAGGAGGGACCATTGGTGTTTTCAACGAAGCACGGTCGGATATCTCATATTTCTTCAAGAGATTCCTTGTGTATTTATCTTGATGATGGAGATTCCTTTATCAGTTTGTTCGATTTGTAGTCCAAGGAAGTATGTGAGTTCACCCATCATGCTCATTTCAAACTTCTTTGTCATCGGTTTTCAAACTGTTTGCAAAGTGTATAGTTTGTTGAGCCAAAGATGATGTCATCAACATATACTTGGACCGAGATCACATCTTGTTTTGTCTCGTAGATAAATAATGTGTTGTCTATCTTTCCTCGACAAACTTGTTTTGAATCACGGAAGGTGAGAGAGTTTCATACCATGCCCAGGAGCTTGCTTTAGTCCATAAAGGGCTTTATCAAGCTTCAGACATAGTCGGGAATTCACTACTCTCAAAGCACGGAGGTTGATGAACATACACATCTTCCTTGAGTTCACCATTTAGGAATGCGCTTTTTACATCCATTTGATAAACTTTGAAGTTCATGTAGGTAGCATAGGCAAGGAAGATCACGATGGCTTTATTCTTGCAACAGAGCAAATGTCTCATCATAGTCAATGCCTTCTTGTTGATCAGTAACCTTTGGCTACAAGTCGCTTTGTTTTAATGACGATGTCGTTTTCATCGCTTTTGTTTCGAAACCCACTTCATTCCTATGACTATGACATCCCGAGGACATTTGATCAAGGTCATGACCTTGTTTTTATCAAGCTGTTGAAGTTCTTCTTGCATGGCCTGAACCTGTGTTGGGTGTTTTAGAGCCTCACCGACACTTTTGGGTTAGATGTCGATAGGTAATCGACATATAGACATTCATTGGTCAAGCTGCAGTTAACTTAGACCATGCTTCTAGTGAGCATGCCTCGGTGGGTTCACCAATGATGTTTCCAAGCTCAATGTCACGAGATTTTGTCCACTTACTTTGTGGTCTAGGATCCGAGCTTGAGGAGGTCTTGGAGACTCGGGGTGAGTTCGGAGCATGAGCCACATAATTATTAAGAACATCTGTTGGGATGTCTTGTTGAGTTGGGGTTCATGAGTCATGGGTTCTGAACATTTGGTTCGATGTTACCTATCCGGCGAGGACCGATTGATTATCAATGAGTTCACCGATAGTTAGTTGTGACAAGTTGTGAGGCAAGACATAATATGAGATGTCGGCATCGACTTGGTATGAGGAATTGATTTGATGTTATACTCATCAGGAGGATATCTTGATAAGTTATCAATTCCTATTTCCTCCACTGAGGTGTTGGTGAACCTGATGCTTTCTATACTTTCATCAAAGGTGACATGAAAGGTTTCCTCAACTTGTTGTCTCCTTGTGTTAAATACCCTGAAGGCTTTAGAGATCAGTGAGTAACCTAGAAAGTATCTGTGGAAAACTAGAAGGGGGGGTTGAATAGTTTTACCAATTTAAAACTTCCTCTTAAATATTTAGATCGACTTATGTCAATCTATTTGGTTGTTTATGTTGGACGTTGATAGATAGATATATAAACATGTAATGAGAGATAAGGAGTAAGAAGCACATCACCACGACACAAGTATTTATAGTGGTTCAGCTACAAGGACACCTTCCTTGCTCTACTCCACTCCTCGAGTCACCTACTCGAGAGTTCGTAAACACTACACCAACTCCTTATGGCGGAGAAGCCTTCACAACGTCGCTTAACCTTTTTCTGGTACAAAGCTAAATACCGAGTTCTTTCACACCAAGGTGAACCACACCTAACACAACGTCGCCTACCCTTTATAAGGTGCTAGGCTAACCACCGAGTTCTTTCACACCTTAGGAGAACTACTCCTATCACAACGTTGCCTACCTTTTATTAGGTACTAGGCTAAGTACCTAGTTCCATTGCAATGGAGGAACTACTACCCTTCACGACACAACACCTAATCTCAAGGAGATCTACTCCTTGTTACAACACCATCAAGGATATCACCATCCTTGTAAATAAACAAATACTTATATGTATAACGATGCACCTCATCGATTATACGACCTAGGCATTCTTCCCAAATGCTACTTGATTTGATTCTTCGGCATCCTTCACTAATGCCTTTGACACAACGCTTGGCACCCTTCACTAATGCATTCGTCTTGACATCTATAGCATTCTTCACTAATGCTCTTGACACGAACGATAAGCACCTTTCACTAATGCTTTTGTCTTGACACTTTCGGCATCCTTCACTAATGCTCTTGACACGAACGATAAGCACCTTTCACTAATGCTTTCGTCTTGACACTTTTGGCATCCTTCACTAATGCCTTTAATCCAATATCTATGGAGGAAGGAAGAACTATCAACAAGAGAACCCGTTGTCTTGATGATGACGGCATGGCAACTCATGGACTTGAGCTTGCGTCTTCAAGAAGTGGTGATCTCTCCTTTAAGAGGAACCTAGAAGATCACACAAAGACAAAGACAAACTACATAGATCACTTGGATCCGAGGTTAGAGGTTAGAATACTTGGGGAAAGTATGTGTGTAAAACCATGAATAGAAAGGAAGAAATGGCTCTCTATTTATAGAAAATTTCTCTTGTTTCCCGGATCCACGGATCCCTTCCACTGGGATCCGACTAGCACAAAGCCGGGGATCCGTGGGCGCTCCTCTTTACCCATGGGTATTTTTGGTTATGGGTCATGGGTCATGGGTTATGGGTTGATCCATGGTTTTCTTTTTAGATACAATGAACTTGGTTAAGTGGTATATATAAAACCATGGGTTATGGGTCAATACCATTTGCTAGTTTTACCCATTTAGTATATACTTGTTTTACCCATTTTAGTATACTTAGTTTAAGTATATGCTAACTCAATATGTCAACACTAGTTGTTGTACATATGTATTTAAATCATAAAATCACTTATACTTGTTTTAGTGTTTTATGTGAAAACGTAAGTGTGTTAGGAAACTATTAACTCAAACTATTTACGTATTCTATTTGTTTCGTTAAAATGATTTTACTTTTGTTATCGACAAAACATTAGAAGATCGTAAAATATAAATAAACGTTTTAACGGCTTATTTGTATTAACAGTATCCATCATCAGCTTTAGCATCAAACTTGCCTAGATGATCCTTGTGGTTATGAATAAACACAGGACATCCAAACACATGAAAGTAGGCGATGTTAGGAAGTCTACCTTTGAATATCTCATATGGGGTTTTGTTATGTCGTTTGATAATGATTGACTGTTTTGAGTATAACAGTTGTCTTGACCGCTTCGATCCCGAAATGCTTTGAGAGGGTGAGCCATTTAACATGGTTCTTGCACCTCAATGAGAGTTCTGTTTTTCCTTTCAACCGCCCCATTTTGTTCGGGGTGTAGGGAGATGAAATTTTTGGGAGATTCCCTTTTCATCACAGAAAATCTCAAGCTCATTATTTCGAACTCGTACCATTGTCGATCTGATTTGTTTCTGATAATGTCATTACGGTTTTCAATGTTCACGATGAATGACATTATTGTGTCATTGCCTTACTCTTTTGGAAAGAAAGTATACCCAAGTGTATCTTGAAAACTCATCAACAATGACAAGTGTATACTTTATCTTTGGATTGATCTAGGGTGGTGGTCCAAAGAGATCCATATCAAGAGGTGAAAGCGACTTTGATGGAGAAATTTTGTTTTGTTTTGAAAGATGCTCTTTGATGTTTGCCTTTTTCACAGTGAGCATGGTTTATCTTTTGCAAAAACCGGTGATGGTAAGCCAAGGACCTTGTTTTGTTTTGCCGAGTTGTTGATGTTTTTGAAGTTTAAGTGAGAGAGTCTCTTGTGCCACGGCCGGTTGATAGTTTGATGGCTTTGGCAAGAGCGAGTTCCATCTTGAGAAAGAGTAGACATGTCTAAGACATAAACATCATCTCTTCTAGGAGCTATCAAAACAAATTCTTTATTGGCATTAAAAATGGTACCTTGTTTGTCATTGAATTGCACAATGTACTTAGCATCACATAGTTGGTGACACCGATGAGATTGTATTTGAGACCATTGACATAAGCTATTCTAGAAAACTATTCCATTGCGGTTCTTGAACCATAACCTTGAGAGGGACATGATGAGTTATCACCAAATACTACCTTGGGTCTGGTTCCTTTACATACTTGTGTAGATACTCCTTAACACCGTCATCATTCTTGAGCATCCACCGTCGGATTCCAAATAGGCTCCACGGTGTGTCTCTGCACAAGTAGTAAAGCTGAATTAGTTTCTCTTAGTGACCCACTTACTAGTGGGCTTGGGTCTCAAGGTCTCTTTGAATTTGGCAATCGACTCATGGTCGGTGGTTGAGTGCATTGTGCTACCACAGTTTTGCATTTAGAGACTCGGGATGACTCGGTGATTTTGGGTTGCTTGGGACTTCTCATTGCATGGATGACATCATGTCATCTTGGGATGTCTTATGAGTTGGATTTCCACAAATATCACAAAGATGTGTTCATAAGACAATCATCGTGGTGATGATCATTAAACCAGCGGTGTGGACAAGGAGGAAAGGGTTTTGCTCTAAATTTTTGAGCGAGACTTGGAGGTTGAAGCATACCGATGACCAACTTTGGTATAGTTTGCTTCATCGAGTGAACTTACATATTGTAAGTGATCGAAGTTCTGTGATCATCCTTTTGCGGATCATACAAAAAGGATTACATGTGATTGTCGATGGTATGGCGGTATAGTGGCATAGATCACATACGCTTGGATTTGGGGTTTGACTTGGACTTTGAGGAACTAGAGGAAGGCGACTTTGTTTCCTTGATTGATTCGAGGACTTTTCGATGGATTCCATCTTTTCGGTTAGCTTCCTCACAAGTTCGATCGATTCTTTGAATTTAGTCGGTTTCGATTGGGATGTGGAAGTCTCGGTGGGAGTAGACTCTTGTTGAGTTGGTTTTGTTGGCCTTTTGGGATGGTTCTACCAGTCCAGACCTTTCTTTTGGTGAATGAGGATTGAATTATATTGGAGTAAGCTCGAGCTTGGTGCGGCACCACGAAGAGGTTTCGGGGTGGAAGCATTGCATTAGACTCGCCCGGACTCAATGTGTTCGATCTCTGGGCACATCGGGAGTCAAGCATGCTCTTAAGAGCTTGACTCTCGAGCTCTAGAATTCTTCCGAATCGAAATTAGGAAGCTTACTATCGGGATTAACCCGATCAATCCAATCACCGGGCTTGGGACTAGTCAACATCTTGGTAATCATGCCACCGGACACAAATGGCTTAGGACCACGGTCTTTGTTGAGACTCGGGAAGATGATCTTCACCTAAGACTCTCTTCTTCTTGGGGGCTCCACAACATCAAAGACCATGGGATTCTTAGCGGTCAACTATCAAGAATATCTTGAACCTTTTTGAGTTCGTCTTGAAGAGCTAATTTCTTTTAACTAGTTCGGTGTTTTGAATTTGCAAAGTGACGACCTCAAGCTTAGCTTGTTTTAAAAGCGGTTCATCCCTACACTTGTTTAATTCAAAACTTAGCTTGTTGTATTTTGAAAAAGATTCGGTCTTTGCTCTTCTACGAAATTAAGGTCAACATTAAGATAATTCATGTAAGGCGCCAATCCGAGTCATCATCCATATAAAGTAAAATATTTACCTTCTTCATTGTGATATTGACCCATTCTCCATTCTGGCATGATTCTTTCCAACAGCTAGCTTAACCTCTTACGAGAGGGCCATCAATGCACCGACATACACCATTTCATCATCTTATGATCACGGCTCTTCATCGATCGAAGGTTTCAAACAACAAGGCCTTAGTTTTACCTCGCATGCATTGAACACTTTTTGTTGTTTCGAGGGTGGCCTCAAGCAATGCAAGCAGCTTTGACTTTCTTATACTTAGCTTCAAAATCAACAGTTTTGTTTTGATCGGTTGATTTGAAAGTTTTGATGAGACCGATAGATTTTAGTTGAAATTTGCTAAAGCCCGAGGACCGATTTGACCACGATGGTTTATAAGAGGGTTCGAAATTGTTTTGAAAAATAGTCTTTGCAAAATGACCTCTTTTGTGACACTTAAAGCATTCGATGTCCTCATTTGCTTTAGCATTTGAAAAATATTTGTTTCTTTTATAAACCTTGAGAGTTAGCAAGGAGTGTCCTTTTCGAAATTCAACGTTCGGTCATTTAGGTACTCCTCACTTGATCTCTCATCGCTCATCATCTGAATTTTCTTGAAAGTCTTGAACCGCATTGTTGGAGAAAGCGGTTGATATAGGTGTTGAAGTGGTGGTCGGGGACTTCTTGACTTCACGAGACTTATTTAAGTCGGGGTATCGTCTGCTGATGAGGTTTTCTCATAGATAAATTTCCATAAATTTCGAAGCTCAAGATTACGGATATGATAAGCATTCCTAAGTCCCTTAGAAATTCAACCACTTCTCGGGAGACTATTGACAAAACCAACATTGATTTCATGTTTGGACAACTTAACACCATCTTTTGACGGTTCATTTAAAAGAGTTTTGTAACGGGTGTAAGTTTGAGACGAGTTTCGAGTCCTTAGCCACGAAGGTATTATACTCAAGTTTCGGGTCCATAATCCTATTTTCCTTGGTATCGATGGACCTTCATGACTATGAACCAGTCATCCTGTTTGTTTGGCAGTACTACGACTTATAATCGACTCCATAATATCGTCGGGAAGACAAGATATTATGATACTTTTGAGCCTTTGGTCTGGTTGACCACTCTTCTCTCATCCTCGAGTCCACCGAGCTTCAAGTTTAGGCAAACCTTCGGTGATCTTTGGGATAAATGGACCTTCATTTATACACTTGATATAATAAGGTTCCATCCTAATCAAATAGCAAAGCATCGCTTTTTCCATTTGTTGAATTACCAACTTCAAGTGCAGGGGCAACAATGAATAAGCTCCACCCTTTTATCGACTAGTTGGGGTACATCAATTTCATCCATTTTAGGATCCGATTTAAAACGTTTAGAGCGGCTTAAAAGCAGGTTTATAACCAGCCTTGCTCGATACCACTTGTTGTTCCTATTCACTATAGTATAAAAGCAGTTTTAAGTAAAGTAAACAAAACTAATAGTGAATCAATGACCGAAAGATATAAATAAAACACGAGTAATTTTCAATGTCATATTCTTATTAGAAATGAATCAGGAAGAATACGTTACCCTAGTACTTGCGAAACATTACTAGGGATTGAAATGACAAAGTGTTTGCAACTCCTCTCTAAGCTCGGGCTAAGTCCGAGCACAACTACTAAGTACCCACCGAGATATCTCGGGATTAAGTTGTATTTGGAGGGTGAAAGATGGCTTGCGATGTATGTGTGTTTTACAATTCACAAGCTCGACCTTTCACTCCATCTCTTATGCTATTTATACAAGTATGAGTTTTAACTCTTTTCTAAGTGACAACCGACAATTTTATGAAGACAAAATCTTGATGTATTTTGTCTCATTTCTAAAGACTATATTAGGTAAATGGACCAAGTCACTTTCTTCATGTCGATCTGCGATCTTTGAGCCTTTAAGGAAGGTTGACTTCTTGAAGATAAGTACTGCCTTTATCGCTTCAAGCATAACCGCTTTGTCCGCCCATTCTTGATCTTCATAGTCTTGATCTTCGGTTTAAGTTTGTCTTGATGTTTGTAGTTGGAGAAGTTTGAGGGATTCGATGAAGTTATTGTCATCACTTACTAAATCCACCATCTTCTTCTTGACTCAATCTTCACCCTTTAAGTTCCGCCTTCGGTGGAGACTTCTTCTATGTCTCTCTCGGGCGTCTGAAGATGGCTCATCGAGAGACTATGCACTCGATGACTGTTAGTGTTTAACGGACTAAGCACTTAGGTTATTTTCTATTCAAATCTTAGATTAAGGGGTTTGGGTATTTACTGAACCCAACATTACATGTTGTTAAAAATGACAACATTAGGGTTAGAGTGATATGTAGGGGTCAAACACCAAAATTTAAACCTTTTCCTGATTCAAGCCCAAATGTGGATGCAAGTGGTTCTGGGCCTGTTGAGAAAGCAAGTGGTTCTGGGCCTGTTCAGGAAGCAAGTGGTTCTGGGCCTGCTGATGGGCCAATAGTCAATGATGAACAGAGCTGCCAGTGGAAGTTATTAGTTTCTAAGAGAACCCAAGATGAGACTTGGAGGGTTAAGACTTTTGATGACACCCATTCATGCCTTCAATCTAGGGTAATTAAAAAGTGTACAACCACTTTCTTATCAAAAGAAGTAGTTGATGCCATTGTTCCTAACCCCAACATTCCCACATCTGCCCTTAGAGATCAACTCCAAAAAAAGTATCAAATGGGTTTTTCAAAAATGAAAACCTATAGAGCTGAAGTAATAGCAAAGGATAAGGTAACTGGTGATTATGGTGAGCAGTATGCAGATTTAAAAAATTATATCTTAGAACTGAAAAAGATCAATCCAGATACAACTGTCAAACTAGAGTTGGAAAAACCAGATGATCCAAAGAATAAGTATAGACAGTTTAAGAGGATATATGATTGTTTAGGAGCACTAAAGAAAGGGTTTAAAGCTGGAAACAGAGATCTGTTGGGTCTTGATGGGTGTTTTATGTTTGGACCATGGCTTGGTCAAATATTAACTACAGTGGGTGTGGATGCAAACAATGGAACTTATCTAGTTGCTTATGCTGTTGTGGAAGCAGAATCAAAAGAATCTTGGACTTGGTTTCTTGATTACTTGGGTGATGATCTGGACTTGCAATCAAATTCCAACTTTACATTCATATCATATAGGCAAAAAGTAAGTGTTATACTTTTTCAACTGCATATTAAATGCAGTCACTTATTAAATGCAGTCACTTATTGTTTTTACTAAGTTTAAATGCAGTCACTTATTTTTTTATGTTTACTTATATGGTTATAGGGGATAATACCAGCTATTAAGGCAATGTTTCCTAGTGCTGAACATAGATACTGCTTAAAGCATATCTATGACAACATGAAACTTGTCTGAAGGGGCCAGTTATACAAAGATTGTTTATGAAAATGTGCTACATCAACAACCATTCCAGTTTTCAACAAGAATATGGAAGAGCTAAAGAAAATTTGTAAAGATGCTTATATTTGGTTGAATAAAATCCCCCCAATGCACTGGTCTAAATCACATTTCTCAGGTAACTTTATTTGACTTTTTATCATTTGGTTGCTTACATTTGATTTGAATTTTTAACATGCACTGGTTTGGTTAGACTTTTTAATATGCTAAACTAGAATACTTTATAATGTCAGGGAGAGCACACTGTGATGTGCTACTCAACAATATGTGTGAGGTTCTGAATAGGCAGTTGCTAGATGCTAGAGACAAGCCCATAATCACTTGTTTAGAGTATATTAGGGAATACCTAATGAAGAAGATTGTCAATGTTCAAAGGCTAATTGCAAAATCGATGGACCTCTTACCCCCAATGCAACAAGGCTTCTATCGCTATCAGGAAGAAGCTTCACAATATAAGGTTAAGCTGTTTAGTTGTCTACTCTTTAAGTATATATGTACTATATTGCTTGCAACATTACATTTAATGTATATGTTTATTTGTTTCCCAACATTCTTATTAGGTGGTTTGGAATGGGGAGGATTAATATCGATGTACTGGACCTTTCCAATATCAATGTGTAGTTGATATGAAGCTAAAGAGGTGTTCTTGTAGGAGATGGGAGTTAACAGGAATGCCTTGCAAGCATGTTGTTGCTGATATTAATGATATGGGGAACAATGGCATGGAACTTGGTTTACCGGAAGCCTGGGTACACTCTTGTTATTGGCTAAGAACATGGGAGAAGGTATATAGCTTCAAAATCCATCCTCTTGATGGTCCAAGGTATTGGCCTAAACATAAGGCTCCAATCATCTTGCTTCCACCAAAGCATCACCCTCAAGTTGGCAGACCACCTAAAAAAAGGAGGAAGAGTGCTATTGAACTGGAAGAAATGGTGAAGGTTGTAAGGTTGAGCAGGGCTGGCAAAACTGTTAGGTGTGTCTTATGCAAGCAATTAGGACACAACAAAAGGTCTTGTAAAGGTCAAAAGATGGGACCAAAACCAAATGATGGAAAGAAGAAAAAGGAAAACAACTGCTAGTACTTAGACTCCTCCAAGCACTCAGACTCCTTCAACTACTCAGACACCTAGTACTCAACCTCCTTCAACACCTAGAAGACCATCAAAAGGTATTGTCATCAAGGACTCACCATCTGCCAATACAAGATCAGCAAGTCAACTAGTTGTGTGTGCAGGTAAATGTAAAAAAAAGGTTGTGTAGCCTTAGTCTTATGTAGTTGTATTTTGTAATCAAACTCATGTTATGTTATGGTAGTATTTTGTTATCAAACTGTTCCAGACTTGTATGGGTTATGGTTGTCTTAGATTAAGGTCAAAATGATGTATGGGTTATGTTTTAGGTATGGTTGTCTTAGACCTTTATTTTAGGGAGGTGATTTGTACACACATATTTTTAGCCATACACCATTAATATGTGCATAGCGGTATTGTACTGTCTGCATTACATGTATAAATTAGTGGTACATGGCAAATAAAAATGGTGTACAAATCATCACCCTTTATTTTATGATCAAACTATTCCAGCTTATGGTAACTTGTCAATGTTCCAGGTTATGGTAACATTTTGGCATCAAACTGTTATAGGTTGTGTATTTCTTTGACATTCGTTTTGCCTTAGACTTGTGTATTTCTTTGACATGTATGGCTTGTTTTGGTTATGCCTTTTGTCTTTAACTTGTGTATTTCAATTTGACACTTTCATTAGAGTGCTCCTTTCATTATGTTGACTTTTTATTTCTTTGACATTCATTTTTTACATTGCAAATACAGTTTTCATAACACACATACACTAACAACCATTACACCAAAACACAAACACTATTAACCATTAACCCATAAAATAACATTACATACCATATCAGATTCATTGACCAAAACAACTTACAATAAACCTTTCTGGGACCAAAACATAAACCATACCAGTTTCTAAACCACCCAAACCTAACCATTTTACATTACACATTAATTCAACAGATAAGCAAAAAAAAAAAAAAAAACCACTAACACCTAAAATCCACTTCAACCTTTGAACTTTACTTGCTTGTTCATTCACTCTTGCTTGAAGCTCATTAGATCTTTCTCGTAGTTCATTCATAGATCGCAATAAGCCGGGTATAATTTGAACGGATCTTGGACACATTTCGGGTCATACCAATCGATAAAGCCACAACTCCTCTACAAGTTAGCCAAATTAGCATAAAACTTACAAATTAAACAATGAATTACAAAAACAAATAACTTACCGAACAACAATAAAATCTCCTCCCTGGGTTTATGGTAGTCCATGATGTGCGAATATGAGAGATGGCATCACAGTTTGTACAACGAATCATGGTTTTCTTTCTCTTTGTTTGTTGGATGTTTGTATGTGTTTTAATTTACAAAAAACATGCCCTAAATCTTATTAATAGGCAAAAGAGGGGGGAAATTACGTTTTCCTATGGAATGGGAGGGAAAAAGTAATTTTAGAAATCAGCCCCTTCAAGTTAATGACAAATTATAACGTTAGTCCTTTTTTAACGTGTGTCTAACGGATGTTAGATATTTGAATAGGATCCGTAAACCAGAAAACCACGAGGACATGACCCGTAAAAAAAAACACAGGGACAATATATGCAAGATCCGGTAAACACAGGGACAATATACTCAAGAACCATGGTGTGTAACTCTTTTGTTTCTTTTGGTTGTGATTGACGTTGCTAGCTAAAAGTATTTTGGTATTGGATGTTGACGGATTTTGTTCTAATCTTTAGTGAAGTGCATCTTTTATAAAAAATGTTTCTAGAATTTTATGTGAGGGTGGAAGCGAAGTAAGCGAGCCAAGCAGGAACTGCCAGAGCTCGAGCTCGGCTCATGGGTTGTTATATAGGCTCAGGCTCGGCTCGATCTCGGCTCGTTTGTACAATTTGGCAATGAAAAGTTAAAGCTTGGCTCGAGCTCGGCTTGTAATATGTTTTTTTTGAGCTCGTTAATAAGCTCGATCTCGGTTCGTATATATATTTAATACTTAAAATATGTAATGTCATTTAAACCGGCGAGCCCAAACGAGCTTTGTATTTAAAGTTCGGGCTCGAGCTAAATTAATAAATGAGCTGCAATTTAGGCTCTGCTCGTTCGAGCTTTTTACCGATCCGATCCCGAGCTTTTCACGAATGGCTCGGCTCATTTCCACCCCTAATTGTAATTTACTTTGTTAGTTTGAGAAAAATTTCGGCCTTTTATTTTTAATTCCTGGCTTCGTCCTTGTAAACACAGATAAAATATAAGTTAACCGGTAAGATTAACATCACAATTATCGAACCACGCAAGCTGTAGTGTGCTAAATTTCCAAATGGTCAAGCACACCACCATGAGAGACGACACATGATGCTTTTATGTAACGTCAATCGGGGAATTAAATCATAAGATCGTACAATCTAACAACACTACTAGTAAAAACTTGTAAGATCGGGTCTATGATCGTTCATAACGAGGATCGTGTTATACATGATCGTAAGTAGGGGTGAGCATCGATCAAGACCGGATCGCACTGCATCGACCAAGACCGAGACCAAAATAGCCTAAAACCTAGTCCGGGTTGGTCCGTTCCGCCGGTCGGTCATGAGGTCCGGTACTAGAAGGCAAAATGGCCGGTTTATACGTCGGACCCGACTGGACCGGACCGAGACCGAATCCGCCCAAAAACCTAGACCAAAGACCAGACCGAATGCGGTCGGTCGGATCCGGTCCATCGGTCGGTCCGGTCCGTTCGATTGGTTTTCTCAACCCTAATTTTAATATTGAAAGCCCAAGTCTATTTTTTTTTCGTATTCTGTTTAAATTATACAAAATTACAAACGCCATAAATCAACACTTTAAGAAATCAACGAATCAAGTATTTTGCTTGTGTCAACCTTCACCACTCCATAGTATATATTGATGGTCCATGTATTAATTTTTTGGCATTACGACTCATGTTGTGTTTTCTATTATGCTAAATCCTTAATGCAAAGAACGAAACCTGACATGTTCGTGTTTTACAACTATAGGAGGGTGTTTATTTTTTTCGCGTTTGATATTTTTGGTTTCTTTGCACCTGAGACAGTGAAGTTCCTTAACAAAGTTCAACTAGTTATGCATAGTAATGTTATGACATCTAAATCCACAAATATAATTAAAAAAAAAAATAGCTTTGCAATTCAGAAAAAGTTATCGGCGCAGCTTGTTGCCCGTTTGCTATCCACCTTATTGTAAATATCATAATACAAATATAACAATGATCATTGTTCTTTTATTCTTTGATATTTTCAGGAAGATTTCATATAAGTTTATCCTTTGATGTTGAGTAAACGTGTAAAAGAGTTACTCAACGTGTAAAAGAGTTTGTCTCATTTATCTTATATTAATAAAGGGTGGTGATTTGCACATTTTTTAAATTGATTGTGATACTTTAATTTAGAGTGTTTTGACATTTATACCTTTACAAGGTGAAAATGAGTAAAAATTATGTGATGATATAAGTGTCAATACACTTTAAATTAAAGTGTCCAAATCAATCAAAAGAGTGTGCAAACCATCACTCATTAATAAAACATGACAAACTAATTGAATTGTACGATTTTGATCTAACCTCTTACTACTCCCTCCGTCTCAATAAAATTGTCCATATTTCTATTTTAGGATGTCTCAAAAAGATTGTCCATTTTTCATTTTTAGTAAAAACTAAAGAATATAATAAGAGAATATTCTTTTTGAGTTGTTGAGATTTATAGTGTCCCCATTCAGAGACGGAGCTTGAACTACTTTATCGCAGGGGCCAAAATAGATTTATTTATTATTAGGGGGCCAAACATGTAAATTGTTTTATATTAAAATTGGGTCATACCCTAAACCTTAAATCCTAAATCCTAAACCCTAAACCTTATACAACCCTCCCCATGATGTGGCATATGGGAGTGGGGAGGGAGGGCTTTGTCCTTATTTATTTTAAGATAATACGCTTTTTATCGGTCCGTTCAGTATTTCTAACAGTTTTAAATGTTTGATTTATTAAAATTTATATTTTATGTTTCGTCTTTCGGGTTTATAGTTGTTTGATATAAACAAAATTATAAAAAAAAAAAAAAACAAAAATGGAGGGTGACCTTTGTTAAAGGGTTTTTTAACTTGTCTTTGAAAGCATGAGTTAAGACACTATAAGACAAATGCAGGCTCTGAAAAAGACACAGAATCGCGAAAAAATGCATAATTGTACTTTTATATGGGTCGATGTCTTTTTTATCTTTATCGCTTAACTCATGCTTGTGAAAGACAAAGCTAAAACCCATTAAAGGAAGGTTTGTATAACTTGTCTCATTAAAATTTTATATATAAAAAATACATTACAAATTAAGCTTGAAAATCAATTTTTGGAAGGCCACAATCCCACCCTGCCTTAGAAAAGCTTCGTCCCTTCACCCTTTTTTGTGATTTTCTCTCATTATAATAATTTTGAGACGGATTACTATATCAATTCGGTATTACACAATTCTAAGTGAAATCTCGATTTTGACATCTTTGTTTTCATTTTTATGTACATCTTCTTTCTCTAATTTCAGTAAAAACAAAAAACAAATTATCCATATACCGTACTTTATTGTGTTACTTTTGAGGTAAAATATCTTTACCTTCACAAGGGCAATATAGTCACTATGATTCATCTACAAAAATATTACTGTAACACCAACCTCTCCTTGCACTCTGCCCAACAATGTTTGTGCCTTTTTCTGCTGTACTTCTCAAGACTTGTCTTCTTCCACCTCTCCTCTCCCACTACCCTACTCTCCACACTCCAAACATCTAATCTAGTGAGAGAAACAAACCACCTTTGGATATCTACAACTAAAGTGCTTCCTTTGAACTACACTTTTGCAACAAGACTGGACCCCCACTCTAAACCACACTTCACTCTCCAACATCTAAAGCAGTTCAAAACTTTTGCAAAACTTGATGAAAAATGATCAAGATTTTGAATTTTTTTCACCTTCTTTAAGATCAAGAAAAACCCATATGGGATTTAAGCTAAATCTTTAAAAAAGTTGCTAAAAATAAATATGGGGTGTTGTTACTCAAGGCTAGAAAAAGAAGAAAATGTAACAAGATGCAAAGCAAGAAAAAGATACATGAAACAACTAGTTAAAGCCAGACATTTTTTCTCAGCTTCACATTCCATGTACTTAAGATCTTTAAGAACCACCGGAGCTGCCCTCCACCAGTTTGCCACCGCAGAAACCACCATGCACCACCACCACCACCATAACCACCATCATCTCCCACCCACTCTACCATCACCACCACCACCACAAACACCTCAACCACCACCTCCACCACCTCCCATGAGTCCAACCAACACATGGACAACCTCCACCACCACCACCTCCGCCACCCCATTGCCACCACCTCCACCACCACCACCATCTTCCACATGGGATTTCTGGGACCCTTTTATGCCATCTTCAACAAGGTCAGCTACAGTTGAAGATCATGAAGAAGAATCATGGGAGGAGATTTCTACCACCATTGCTTCTGAGACAACTGCGCCGCCAACTGGAGGGTCAAGTATGACGGCGCCGCCATCTGCTGCTACTACTACTAGTGACATGGCTGTTGTGGTGTCTACTAAGATTAAGGATTTGGTGGAGATTATTAAGGAGCTTGATGAGTATTTTCTTCAGGCGGCGGATTCCGGTGGGAAGCTGTCGGCGTTGTTGGAAGTTCCGGCGTGTACTCTTCCCGGTCAACCTGGTCAACGGTCATCAGGTAAATGATGTCAGCACCCTTTAAGGCTTTTATTAAATAGATTATTAATTGCTAGTACCTTTTCTTTGCATTTGATGCATTTTTACTATTTTTAGTACATTTACTCCGTATTTCACATATCACTTACTAGGATAGTTGTAAATTTGGCCTACTCGTCATGGACGGACCTACATTGATGTCGGGTGTGGCACGGGCTATACCCAATTTAAGGTCACGAAGTGCAAAAAATTTTAGAAAGTCTATTTTTGTTACGGGCAACCCGCAATTATTGCTACTTTGGTTTTCTTATGGTGTAAGTTTAGTTAACCCAAATGACATTTGTGCAACACCTTCTCGAAAATCTTGGGTCCGTCCTACTACCCGTCAACCGTCAACTAAAATGTTATGAGTTCAAGTCATGTTCGAAAGTCGAAACATTTGTGAGATAGTACGAGATTTCATGTGGTATATAGTTCATATTTGTGTGTAGTTATGTACAATGGAGACCTGAAATTAAAAGCTACTAGATGCATTTCACAAAACCTGTCACACAAAACTTTAATTTTGAACATGATTCATTTCATAAATATTAAGAATTTTTACGATAATTTACAACTTGCTGAAAAATTTCATATGGTTACGGGAAACACCATGTAAGGTAACCCGCACATAAATAAGTTGTCTCTATAAATGAAATTTCCTAATACTTCAAAAATGATAATATTGTTGTTGTGTACCTATTGACATACAGTTTAATATGGTTACACATACAATTATTTTAAAAGTAGATATGTTGTAAATACTTTGATGCAATCAATTGTTCTAAAATACTGAACTAGTTTGAGAAGCATGGTTCCAAGATATTGATGTGATGTGAATATGTGATGAGTATTGGACACGTGCACACGTGTGTTCTTTTGTCTACTTGAAAATGTAACATGCCAACACTAGTTTAACCCTAATATGTTAGTGCTCTAGTTTAATATGGTTACCCTTTAGAATTCACATGGGGATTGAAAGTTGTAATTAATTTAACTTTGGGTTTAAGTTTTTATCTTTATGAGTTGTGACCATTTTATGAAAGTTGTAACAATCAATAATGGCTGATGAATAATTTTCAACAATAGAGTTTCATAAATGAAATGATATTACTTGTAATTATCTTTACAAATAAATTGATGGCATTAAACTATTGGAAACCATTTTGGTTTCTAGCTATTTATGTTTATTCAAGGGTGGTTTAGTTATGAGAAAATTTCAAAATAAGTAAAAAGTTCTTCGTATGGTCAAGTTAAATGGTCATTTTTTGAGCTTTTCCCATTTTGGCCACGCCATCGCTCGACTTCAATCAAAAATTTGACACGTGTCATTCTTTTGGTGGTCAATGCTTTCGACTTTGACTCATCATTCGTTGATTGACGGAATTTTGACACGTGTCATTCTTATGTACTTTTCTAAAAAAAAGTACAAAAGTATGACACGTGTCAAAATTTGGGTGAATCAAGAATAAAGAATGAAATGTACCAAAATGGGAAAAGCCTAAAAAATGACCATTTAACGGACCACGCAAGACTTTTTGGCTTATTTTGGGAATTTTCTCGTTAGTTATTTGGATAATGATACAATTATTTTGAGATTTTAGATATTTGATAAACATTGTGGGCAAAACATATCGCATTGTTAAACAAGAAAACATATTAATCAAATATTTATGCTTTCGTAGTTCAATGGTCATATGCTCATATCAGTAGCTAGTTTTCAATTCTGTCAAGAGTATTGAACACACATTCACCTTTTCTCGTGAAATTGTTCTTCAAGGTTGCAAGAGTTTCGCGTAATCGATATATCTTTTGCTTGCAACATAATCGAGTTATACTATCACAAAAAGGACCTAACGTCACATGCCTAAAGTAGCAACGTAATCCGAAAACCTCCAAATCAACTTAAAACCACTATCGAACATGTTACTATAGTAGTAACTCACAACTTAAGGCTTGTGAAATGCTCATATTTCTCACTCCCATATACAAAGATGACACAAACAATGAAACAATGGACCTTTGACATGTTGTTGTCATTACTCTATGAAGCGCATGAGATAATAATTTCCGTTGTCAATCCTATTTCCGTGTATACATGTGCTATTTTTTTATTTTTTTTACTTTTCTTTGTAGCAAGTAATACCTTTTAATGTAATAATATATAAGATTATTTGGGCTGCAGAAAGATTGCTAACAATCTAATACATACATAATGAACTACAGTTAAATTTCCAGAATCTGAAATACTTAAAACATGAGCATCAATCTTTTAATTAAATGGTGCCTTGTTCGACTCCTAAAAGACAAAACCTGTATTCATTTCTATTTTTATGTCATGTGTTTTAGGTAAAGTTCATGGATACGGAAAGAACTTGAGCCCATTGTTCAGCTCATGGAGCTCTACCCCGAAGTTAAATATGTTTGGGAAGTATGGCTGTGAAGAAACGCTTGGAGTTAGTGCAGTTGATGGTGGGCTTATTTCTGGTAGCCATTGTTCTACAGTTGAGAGATTGTATGCATGGGAGAAGAAGCTATACCAGGAGGTTAAGGTAAACTATTTATATTTACCATGAGAAATTACCATATTCTCCTTTATGTAAATGTGCATGTTTGGTATGATACAATAATTTCATTCAAGGTTCAGGGGCTGCTAAAGCATGTGCAATTAGTGTTGATGATTAAATTTTGTGTGTGTGTTTTTTTTTTTTTGGTTGGCTTTTTAGAATGTGGAAAGTTTGAAAATCGAGCACGAGAAGAAGGCAGAACAATTAAGAAAAATGGAGATTAAACGAGCTGATTATTTGAAGACCGAGAAAATGAAGAAAGAAGTGGAGAAACTTGAGTCAAGAATGATGGTTTCTTCTCAGGCGATCGAGTCAACCTCGGAGGAAATAGTCAAACTTCGAGAGGAAGAGCTTTACCCACAACTAGTTGAGCTTGTTAAAGGGTTAGTCTTCTTGGTCTTTACTTTCATATGAAATGTCCATCTATTCAAGCGTTAAACTTTTGTAATTCACACTAGTTTGAGAACTACAAAAGTTAAAATCAGCCAAGCATGACTCGTTTGACCCATTAGAGATAAAAATATTACCCAAGTCGACCCATTTATAAACACATGGGTCGAAATTGCACATCTAGTTTTCATGATCCGGTTAGATACGGCGTGGTTTCATGATTCTAGCCAAAACAGGCAAAACTAGATTGACCTGAACCCCTTGCATTCATTTGTGCAACTGCATCCGATCACATCAATCTAACGTACAACTAAAGTTGCATGTGGTAAAAGCTGTCAAAGAAAGCTTTTGCTCATTTTTGTTTTTACCCATTTCCTTCCTTTATTTATTCATTGCTACAAATTGCATGTTTAATAGTACAATTTTTATAGTCCTTTGCCACATCATTTTTTTATAAAACAATATATTGTATCATCTATATGGTCAAAATTCAAAAAGACAAAAACAATCAGAAGATGCTATTTCACAGTTAGTACTGTACTATTATCATATGCACTAGGAACATTAATTTTGACTTTCTTTTTGTTCAAAACTGATATCAAATTACCATGAGGATATCATTTTGATTTTAATCTTTTATTGTTTTGCAGATTAATGATAATGTGGAGAAGTTTATATGAAAGCCACCAAGTCCAAATGCACATAGTCCAGCAACTTAAGTACCTCAATGTCATTCCATCAACGGACCCCACTTCAGAAATCCACCGTCAAGCAGTACTCCAACTCGAGCTTGAGGTCCAACAATGGCACCTATCTTTCTGCAACCTAGTAAAAGTCAACGAGACTACGTCCAGTCTTTGACTGGTTGGCTCGCCTAAGCCTCTTCCAGTTTGGCAAAACCCGTTATCCCAAACTAGACAAGACTCCGCTATCTACACCCTTTGTGAAGAATGGCAGACCGTGGTAGATAACGGACCTGACAAAGTTGCATCTGAGGGCATCAAAGCTTTACTCACGGCAATTCATGCTATAGTAGTCCAACAAGCAGACGAGCAAAAGCAGAAGAAAAGGTCAGAATCGTCGTTTAAGGAGCTTGAGAAAAAAATGGTGGAGCTTCGGGCTCTTGAACGTAAGTTGGGCCCGTTTTCTGGTTCAGCGAATGGCAAAGACCCAGTCGGGGACAAAAAAGCTAAGGTGGAGACATTGAGGGCGAAGACAGAAGAAGAAAGGGGCAAATTTGAGAAATCAATCGGGGTCACAAGAGCCATGACTTTAAGTAACCTACAAATCGGATTACCACATGTTTTTCAAGCTGTGACGGGTTTTGCTAACGTCTGGACACATGGGTTTGAGTCAGTTTACAACCATGCAAAGAGGCCCGAGGAGGCGCATGAAGTAAAGAGGTTAATGCTTTAGATTGACGGGTTTTGCTAATGTGTGAACACGTGTTAAGTCAGTTTACAACCATGCAAAAAGGCCCGACGAGGTGCGCAATGTAAAGAGGTTAATGCTTTAGACTAAGTTTACTTTTGAAATGTTACTGTGTTTGGTACCACAAGATAGAACTCGAACATGCGTGTATCTTGACTTTAGTATAACGACGTGGATGTAGACATGATATAGTTTTCTAAAGTATATTTGATTCCCCTTTTGATCTGATTCTTTTAAAACATGTTCATAGCACTACTGAAAGCAAAAGGAATCTGGGACAATAAAACAAAAATAGACAACTAAAAAGGACCATGACCATGTAGTAGACCGAAATGATGTGCATGTAGATCAATATGAATATGAATCAAGTTTTGAGCGGAGGTTAAGAGCATAAAGTATCATGGCGTGACAAAAAACACCTTTTCGACGTCATCTCAGCGAGTCAGTGTCACTTTAGCATCTCTACTTTTAACACACGCCAAAATACTCCGTCCTTCATAACACCCTTTTCAGATGTCATTTGGGCTCCATCATACCTAATTAAATCACAAACTTAACTAAAAAACTCAATTAAAAAAAAACACACGTCTTTTTGTCTTCTTTTCATTTCACGGTCCGCCAAATTTTGGTGTTGAACTTGGCGCTGAGGGTTTCTGGTGTCGTGGCTTGCATTTGGCGGCGCCAAAACCATGTCCACGTTGGACTTGTGGTGCTTCCCTGCTGCCACAACTTCCACTAACAGTTAGCTCTTTGAATTAGAACTTAAAATCGGAAAAGAGACTAAACTGTTGATGAGGGTTGACGTGCCAACAGAATATGTTTTGACAATAAAATGTCGTTTCGATGAACCTAAAACATGCGGAGGGTGTTTGGATTGGCTTATATAAAGAGCTTAGGCTTTTATAAAAAAATAGCTTATGAGCCTTATGTATTATCGACTTTGATACGTACGCCTAACTAAAGAGCGCAAAGGAGATTTAACGTAAATAAATTAGATCACATCGCATAATTCATTTACGACAGCTCTTTAGCTAGCCCATTTATCATTTTCCATTATGAAAACACACTTCTTCAAATAGTGCTTGGATTGGCTTATTTAGTTTCAAAATATTCTACTTATTTGGTAAGATTACTAAAAAGGACAACACTTAAAAAACATTTTAACAAACAAAAGTTGCGCGCAACAAAAGAGAATTGAGGGTAAAAGTTGTAACTAAAACACATAAGCTAGATGTGGCTTTTTGGATTCGGGCTTATTTGAGCTCAAAAAAACTAATAAGCTTAAGCCCCATAGTAATATATCGAAACACTTACTTTGAGCTTATGTGTTTTTAAAACACAATAAGCCCATTAGCTTCTTCAAGTTAGCTAACCGTTAACAAAGTAAACATTTGCAAATGAATCATTGACTCAACTTAATAAATACTTAAAAAATAATAATAATAATAAATAAATAAATTAATTAATTAAAAAAAATAAAAAATAAAAAAAATAAGTAGCAATGAACCCCAAACAAGCTATTCACAGCTTCCTGCATATCCATAAATGCTTGGTCCATGCTTATGCAGTTATGTTAATGGACCATAAATTTTGTATCTGTGGCTTTGTCACTTTGTGCTTGTAGTCTTGCACCATGAAGTCTCAAGTGCTCAACAGAAAGAGAAATGATAACTAGACGTCTTTGATAATAAAACAAAGAAGTAGGTATTATTTAGAATTATATGCTAAAGTGAGTGTGTCTTTCAATTTGTTACTCATAGTTACGAGGAGAATTATTACAGGTAAGAATTACTTATGTTTAAATACAAAACGACGAACTTGATTTAACAAAAATTTTAAAATGTTGAAATTTTGACCTTAAGCTTAATTAACTTTTATAACTTATGTTTTGAAACATGTTCTTGATTATGAGACGGCATAAGACCATCTCAGAAATTTATCTGTGATGGCGGCCTGGTTAAATCGGTCTTGCCGCCACATCGCCTTTCTCTCTCCGACGACCGACGACGACCGCAATTCTTGCAATGGTGACCGAGATTTTTTTTAATTTTTTTATTTATTAAAAAAAAAGCCTAGTATACACGTGCTGAAAATATCCCAACTTGCATACCATCTAGTATCTAGTATATACGTGTTGAAAATATCACAACCATCTGGTGTATCTTCACTACCATCAAAATGGTCTTCACAACCATCTGTTGAAAATATCCAATTTGGTCTTCACAATTTTGGTCCATCAACTTTGCATACCACCTCACAAGTTCTATGTATCCAAATTCAGGTAACAAATTAAATTGAAAAGGTGATTTTTTGTTTTTTAGTATTAAAAGGAGATTTGTGTGTGTTTTGTACTCGGTCGAGAGGAGGAACTAGTTCATGCCAAAGGTGACCCACGACCGACCATCACCCAAACACCACAGTGGGACGACCGAGTGCAACCGATCGGTCGACCGGTGCTTCGACCGAACCACTGCGCATAGCCTAATGGTGAGGGCTCCATCTCGTGCTCTTCTCTTGGCTTAACTACCCGTGTGGGGGGCGGGGGTTGTTTATTGAGATGTATTTTAGTATTTAAATGGTATGATTTTGTGTTTGGTGATCATCATCATTGTTTGTTTTTTTTTGATTTGATGTAAGAGCTCTAGGTGTAGTGAGCAACTTCACTTTTTCATTTGAGTTCTACGGTGTGTGACATCACTATAACAAATTTTCTTCTGGCCCTCTTTTGGGGGGAGGGTTTATTGAGAGGTATTTTAGTATTTAAGTGGTATGATTTTGTGTTTGGTTTTGATGATGATCATTATTGTTTGTTTGGTGGTTAATTTGATGTAAGAGCTCTAGGTGTAGTGAGCAACTTCACTTTTTCATTTGAGTTTCACGGTGTGCCACATCACTATAATAAGGAAGGAGATTGTCTAAAGTTGTAAAAACAACTTGAGTCAAGTTGGGGAAGTGTGAGACATTGGATTTGATCCAATGACTCAAATCAAACGAAGTTCTTTTGATTTGAGCCATTGGATCAAATCCAATGGCTCACAAATGTCTAACTTGACTCAAGTTGTTTTTTCAACTTGAGAAAATCTCTTCCCCTATAACAAACTCTCTTCTACAATCCCTTTATCACAACTTACTAATTTAGGTCCCACCACTTTCTATTTTATTTTTTTATTCATTTTTTCAAATAACATAAAATTCATTCATTAAAATTAAAAATACAATACAACATATTAAAAAACATACAAAACTTAAAATAAAGATACGAAAAACAAAAAGCGATACGAAAAAATAAACACGATACGGAAAAAAATCATACAACACCGTTAAGCATTTCATTCGTCCCATTTGGGGTAGTTTCTCAAAACCTCCCACACGTGAACATATTGGAAGCTTCTCCCACCAAAGCGTTGTTCAAAAATGGTCTTTGCATTCTCGAGATGATCACTGTCATTTTCCCCGATTGAACGCTGCAAATGTTAGTAAATAGCGTTGAATTTTTTACATTCACTGTTAAGTCTTGTCCATTTACCCATGACCATATTTTTGTTACGATTGTCACTGTCAAACTGATTATTGAACATGTCAACAACCTGGTTCCAAAAGGACTCATCGGAACGATCATTTCCGATGTCTATGTCTTGGGAAACTACGACCCAAACTTCCGCTAGCTAGTTTTCTTCTTCCTTTGACCAACGAGTATTCATTTCCCATTCAAATTCAAAATAGAAGTGTGTGAAAAATAATGTGTTATGGTATGTTATTTATAAGGGAAAATAGTCGTTTGAAACCGTACGAGCGGGAGGATTCAAAACTCAAATACAAATTCAATTTGAAATTCAAAAATTTCCCTATATATACCCACACTCTACTTTGTTTCTCACACACACAACTTCTTATCACAGATTCTCAACAATGTCTCAAGAAAACTTCTCCCAACAATTCAACTAAAATAACTTCTCCTAACAATTTCTCAACGAAAACAACTTCTCCCAACAAATTTTTGAAAACACGGTTAACACTCCGCAAACAGATATCATTCCGGGTTTCCCAACGGAAGACGAACCGATTGAGGAACACGAAGCCACTGTTTCATCTTACCGATGAACAACAACGACTACTTGCTCAGGATGAATAAGTATTGCAAGAAATGGAAGAAAACACAGCACAAGAGGAAGTTGCTCGTAGGGAACAGGAAGCAAGGGAAGAGTACCGCAAGAACAACTTATTTCACATTTTGTACAACGAGTATGAAGAGAGCAAGATTGTAGAGGGTTATGATCTTTACGACGAGGGTTATAACTCAGACTTTTCATTGTAATTTGTATTTTCATTTTCATTTCCGTATCGTAGTTTGTATTAATATGTAATTCGTATTTTCAATTCAATATTTAATGTATTTTCACTTCCTAATTTATAAAACATTACAAGTTTTATAAAACATTACTAGTACAAGTTTAACGTATTTTCTATTCCTAAGTTATAAAACATTACCAAATATATAAACATTACAAGTTTATGTTTATTAAAAAAAAGGGCTCCACTGACAAAACAGTACGAAAATGACGAAAACTTGCTTCGTCGTGCAGACGATAAGCTCCTTCTTGGCGAGATATGGCGAATTCACCCGGTGTGGTGGCGTGGCACAACGAAAGTGCCATATCACTTTGGCGAGGTGGTGGTGATACCACACCTAGAGCTCTAAGGAGTAAATGTTGATGTCGAAAAAAAAAAGAAATAGAAAAAAAAAACCCTTCATGATCATGGTTTACGAGCTTCCTTTTGTTGAGCCAACCACACTATCCAAGTGCAATGGTGGACACAGCAACTCATTCCCACCCCTTGCTTGGTTATTACCATTACAATACTCTAAAAGGAAAGTAAAAATTCCAACTTGAAAATCATATAATTAGGGGTGAAACGAGCCGAGCCGAGCTCGAGCTCGTTTAAGCTCGAGCTCGGCTCGTTTATATATAAAAGCTCGAGCTCGAGCTCGATCTCGTTCGAGCCTCACATTTGAGCTCGAGCTCGGCTCGTGAAATTTTCACAAGCTCGAGCTCGGCTGTTAACACAAAGCTCGACTCGTTAACACAAGGCTCGAGCTCGTTAACACGGTTATCACGATAGAAAATATATATACGTATATATTTCTAGGGCTCGTTTAGGCTCAAGCCTAAACGAGCCTTTTTATAGAGCTCGGGCTCGAGCTCGATTATTAAATGAGCCCAAACCAGGCTCGAGCTCGGGCTCGAGCTCGTTTAGGCTCGGCTCTGCTCGAGCTTTTAGCGATCCGATCCCGAGCTTTTCACGAGCGGCTCGGCTCGTTTCCACCCCTACATATAATAACATGTATTATTTAAGGCTACCCATAATGGTGACCACAACAGAACTGATGACATTACTGCTACATCAGCTTTCACTTTATACAACAATTTCCATAACTAACTTGGTGTAATAAGGAAATCAAAGACATCAACAAAAACATACCCCATTAATTATTTAATAAAAACACCACACAAATACACCTCACACGACTCGGTCTTATTTTCGACCGAGTTTTTGCAAAATAGCATGTTAGACTCGTCAAGTGAAGTAAGATGTAATGGGTAGACACTTCCTTTTTGTTGGTCGACCTAATGTCACGACCATCCATTATGGATGGTCTACTAATAATAATTAGAAAGATGTGAAAGTTTAGTTTTTTTTAGATGGTTACCATGAGCAAAATATATAGATGGAATTTCATTTACGATTTGTTGAAAATTATTAAACTGGTCACGAATATGGTGATACTATTTGTTATTTACCAACCATTTAGAGATCACAAGGAAAACTATTTATATATGTGAGGAACAAAGGTGAAACTAATTACACATTTAGAGCATATGCGATAGGGTATTTAATGAAAAGCTTTTCATTATTTGAAAAAGTTTTTCAAAAGCTTTTTACCATTGCATGAAAAAGACTTTTTGAAATATTTGAAAGAAAGATTTGGCTGATGCTAAGCGTTTGAAGGAAAGACTTTTTACTTTGCAAACATTGTAATAAATGTATCAAGAAAAAACAAGTTTAGCATTTATTGCCATAAATGCATTAAGTCTTTTATAATTTTATGCATTGTTGATGCTCTCAGGACCCGTTTGGTTGATGCCTTTTATTTTTAGATTTGCCTTTCAAGATCAAAAGATGTGTTTGTTTAGATAAGTGGGTTTAAAAATTGGTTATTAAACCTAGTGGTTCCACATTTTTTAATTCCTTTGAGCACTAGATACCCACCAAACTATCAAGTTGGTGTTATAGAAAAAGTGTTGTCACATCATCACTTTTTTCCGTAACATCAAAAAAACTCATAACACAAAAACATCCCTCTCTCCATAACACCACATTTCTGGTGCCGTCAAGTACCTCAATTTTTTATAATTATTTTTCATTTATATAAATAAAATTACAAATTAATCGTATACATCGAGCCCTTAGGATCCATATAATGTTTTTTTAGAGAAATATTGGTGAATTTGTGTATGCAGAAGTGTGTGAAAAAAATATGAAGAATTATGAGGGTATTTAAGTACAAAGGAGTTACTATATACAATTAATAAATTACAAAATTAAGGCAAAAATGCATATATATCCCTCCCAAAATGAATAATTGCATATATATCCTTTGTACAAGTTTTTTATGCATGTAATACAATGATTTTTATGCATACTTTGGATATATATGCAATTTTGCATTTTCGAAAGGATATATATGCAAAAGCCCCAATTTAATTGAAAGTTCAATTTGGCATAGATGTTAGGTGATGTTCATCAACTTACAAGGTAACGGATCCTTTAAAAAGTGACATAAATCTAAAAGTGTAAAAAGCCACTCATAGTGTGACACGCGTCCCTCACTCTAAATTATACTCCCTCCGTCCCATATTAAATGTTCGGTTTGACTTTTTAAAGTCTTTCTTTTTCAACTTCGACTTTAAATATTTTTGTCTGTGTTATATAATACTTGATGCAAAATATATGGATGGATTGGATTTTAAATGTATTTTCATTAGTATAATTTTTATCAAATATTATATAACAAAACAAAGATATTTAAGGTCAAAGTTGAAAAAGATATATTTTAAAAGTCAAAACTGGACATTTAATATAGGGACGGAGAGAGTATAAAAATCTACCCAAGGGTAACATGGTCTTTTAACCCATTTTTTCTTTTCCACCTCAAATTTCAAACACACATATCCCTTAAACGACAAACTTTAGAAAAAACAGATTTCACCATAATTTTTAAAGTTTTATCCTCTTTAATTTGGTATAAATTTTGTTAAAAATTTTGATGAGTGTCTAAATACTCATCATTTTTGTACAATATAAACTGCAAAATCATCTCGAAAACACTCGTAAACACATCAAAATGATCAAAATATCACAAATCGTTGTTTTATGTGTTTTAAATGCAAAATATCAAAATCGATGAAAAACATATCAAATTTGCAAAATTGCGCTTTAGTCCCCAAGTTTCAAAAGTTGTCAAAAGCCCTCGAGCACATAATTTCAAAAGTAAAATCACCAAAGGTCCTTTTAAAATCAAAAGTTGTCAAATTTAGTCCTTTGGTGAAAAATATCAAAAGTTTGAGAAAATTACAAAAATGGTCCTTCAACTTTGAAATTTGGCAAAATTGGCCCCTGAAAATTGCAAAATGGCAACATTGGTCCTTATACTTTTGAAGGTTGTCACTTTTAGTCCTTGGAAGAAACTTTGCTAGATTGGCAGCTTAGGTCCTTGAGTTTTCAGATTTTACACCTTTAGTCCTTGAAGTTTTAAACCCCTTTAACTCAATTTTGGACCTTTCATCAATTTGGACCCCTGTCATTTGGAATTATGAACCCCCCTATTATTAAACACGCCCAGGTCAAACCCCTTGGTTTGACCACCACTTAGCGCCAATAGTCTCCACCTTCAATCGCTTCCGAAATTATGCTCCCACCATCCCCCAATTTCACCCATATCACTCTCATTGTTCCCCACCTCATCACAACTCCAAGAAACAATAAATGATCCTCTACCCTTCCACTCAACCTCAATGCTCAAATCCCAATTTCCGCCAAATTTGACAAATTTGTCAAAGCTCTCAAAAGTCACCCAATGGCTCAAGAATATGGTGGGATTCATTTATAGAGGTGAGAGAAGACTCGAGCTATAAAAGAAAAGAAAAAGAAGAAAAAGAGCCAAGTAGTGTAGTGTAGAGTAATGCATTATTTCCTTTAAAATTTAGTTTATGTTTATTGTATTTCTGATTTTCAAGAGTTTAATGTTTTATTAAAGTTTTGTAATCTCAATTTCTTGTACTCTCTTTTCGACTTTAATAAAAGTTTCCAAGTCTCATTTTTGATCTTGCATTTCATAATTTGAAAACTAAATAAACTGTTTTAAGATTGAAATAAGCTCATATAAGTCGTCTATAGCTTTTGTGAGCTTATTTGTGTTTACTTGTTCCATTTAAATCATTTGCATTCACAAAGCTCTCGGTCAACGAAAGTCAACGTGTTCTTGTTTTGGTTCGTAATTGGAATTGGGTTGATATAGTTCTTTGTATTGGGTTGTTGATTGATGTTTTACATTGGTTTGTCTGTTATTTCGCCCAAATTTGGCTAGAATAACCAAGTGAGTAGTCATTTTCTTCTTCTCAAAACTGCTTTTATGAATGATCATGTGGCTTGATGATTGGTGCTTGATTTATCGTTGTTTGGTGCTCTCGATCTCGGTTTTTCAGTTGTTATAATGTTTGCTAAGTAGGATCGGAGTAATAGTGTAACTGCTTTTGTTAGAGTTATTAAGAGGGTGTTTGGATTAGTATTTAAAATAAGCTAGAGGTAAAATATAAGAGTAGTTAGGTTGTTTTAGGTTTGCTATAGTCATTTACATTCAAACTGTCTCAAACTTGCATTAGTTTCTCACTAAAGTCAAAGTAATAAGTCCATCGATCTTGTTAGCATTCTTGTTGAAATCGATCACGATAATCAATCCACATAGGGTTAGAACTTGTTAAACAAGGTTGATAAACTTTTATTTCATCAAATTATATCCTAATCGGTCCACCATTTGCAATATAATCTCAATATAGTCAACTTTGCATCTGTTTTTAAAAGTCAAACACAAGGTCTGATCTCATTTTGTGCAGACCTTGCAGATGATGCACACTGTTCAAATCTGTTTTTCATGATCTCAAATTTGGTCAACTTGTAGTATTCTTGGTGATCTTTAAAACCTAGTATCTGTTTTTAGTTCAAGATTTCTGGACAAGCTTGTGCATAAGCCCAAAATAGGCCCCTGTTGCCCTGCACATCACTCAGTTAATACTGAGTGATTGCTCAGCTTTTGAGCAACCTTGTACAGAGCTTGTTAAAGCTTTTGAAGGTTTGGTCTTTTGGTTATAAGCAGTTACCCAGGTCTAGTCTAAGTCTTAGTAATTGGTTTTTAGTGTTTAGCTTATTTGAGTGCTTTATTTGAGACTGCAAGTAGGCACCAATTCTGTTTTTAGCTTTAAATCTCAGTTACTCAAATCTGTTCATCTAGCTTATCAGTGGTTAGATCTTGTTTAAACTTGTTACATTTTGGTCCTTTTAGCTTATTATATCTTCCTTATCAGTTTGGTACCCTTTGGACCTCATTTGCTTATTGGAAGTGCTTATTTCATAAGCTCTTCCACATCAGTTGCAATTCCTCCCACACAAGCCCTGGTTTTTCTATTTTTCCCAGCTTCCTAATATCATTTTAGACTTTTCCTGCAAATTTCATATTTTTCCAAGTTCATTTGCTATTTTTCTTGTTTTTAATTAGTTTTTAAGCACTTTTAATTAGCTTTAAATACAAATAATTAAGAAAAGTTTCAAAAAAATAATTTTTCAATTTTCTTAAGTTTAGATAAATGTAAAAAGCATAAAAAATATTTTTCCTTATTTTTCTCCTTTTATTTGGTATTTTTCATAATTTAAATTAGTTTTAAATAGTTTTAAATTAATAATAAATACATAAAAAGTCTAAAAAATATATTTTCTGTTTTAAAATTAGTTTTATCATATTTTAGATTTTTCTAAGTCTTAAATTTATTTTTCTAGTCTTATTTCATATTTTCTTTTATTTTAGAGTATTATTAAATAGTTTAAATTAGTTTTTAATTAATAATAATTACATAATTAGTTGTAAAAATAATTTTTCTTTTCTAATAATTTTCTTATATAATTAGGATTGTAAAAATGTATTTTTCATATTTTTAGGATTTATATTGTATAAGTTTCATTTTTTATTTTGTACGTTTACGTATTTTTATTTAAACGTAAGTTTTTAGTTTTAAACGTTCATCATCATTGTAAAAATAGTGATAGCATTTATTTAATAGATTTTATCTTTTTAATTTTCTTAATTTGTATTTAAGTCGCTTTAATTTATAAACCTTTTTCAGTAGTGTAATATTCAATCCCAATCCTTTCTGATCGCTATCATTAGTGATCAATCTTATCACCGCTTAAAAAAAAACTAAAAGTAACAAAAATAATAAAATATGTATTGTAATACACCAATTAGTGTATTTAAATATACTTTTATAAGAAAATTTTGTTTTAGGCATTTTATCAAACACTTTATGTGTACTGAATATGACAAAGACGTCATCTTTAACATGCGATATCTCACTAAATCATATCGGATTTGAGTGATTCAAATTTCTGGGTAAAGAATGGCCAAAAAGCTACAACTTTCGTGTTTTAAGTTTCGCATAATTCGGCCTTTATACTAGAAAAAATTAGAGCCAAAAATGCCGAAAATTTCAAGAAAATCAACACCCACTTAAAAAGCTAAAAAAATTGCGATTTATAAATCAAAATGCATACAAAATTTAAGAGAATTAAATTCTAAAAATTATGGTGAAATCGGGTTTTCGTAAAAGTTTGTCGTTTGAAAGTTATTTACGTTTGAAATTTTAGGTGGAATAAAAACACGACTCAAAATTACCTATTTGCCCCTTAATCGGAAATTTGAAGAAAAGAGGGAGGGAGTGAGTGGGGGACACTTGTCACATTATGAGTGGCTTTCTAGCATTTTTAATTTGTCACACTTTGCATATGATCGCATCTCTAACTTACAAAGCTACCTTCTTCCTTTTACATTCAAGTGATGATCTTCATTAACTTACAAAGCTCCTTCTTATAGTAATAAATTCAAAAAAAAAAGTTTGAAAACGCCACAAAATTACTCGGAAACTCAAGCCGTGGTGTGGTCTTTGCGCCATCAAGTGGCGTTTTTTGAGACCATCTCGACTGGTGGTGACGGCTCAGCACTCGAAAACGCCGCTTGTGGTGTGCTCCTGGTGCCGTCGAGTTGTGTTTCGGGAATGGCTCAAGCCATAACACACGACACATTGTGCTCTTATAAGGTACCCATGTTTTAATTTTTGTAGGCCCAACATTTGTCTCTTCTAATCATATATATTATTTTATTATAAATAAAATTTTAAAACAAATATTTAATATATAATAATATATTTTCTCTTTATTCATTTATTTTTATCAAATTTAAATTCAAATCCTAATCCAAATCTAAATACAAATCTAAATCATAATCCAAAACCATCTAGAAACCAAACGGGCCTTAATGAATCAAATGTGACGATAATTAAACAATGTCTTCTTAATGAAAAGAAAATGATGTAGGTGAAGTGGAGTACTGTTTTGGCTTCTAAAGAGAAAGGAGGTTTAGGTGTATCAAGTTTCTTTGCTTTGAATAGAGCTCTTATGTTTAAGTGGGGGGTGGCGTTTTAGAAATGATAGTTGTTCTTTGTGGGCTAGGGTGATAAAGGTTGTTCATGGAGTAGATGGTAGTCTTTGTAATCCGTCCAAGTTTACTCATCCGTCAACTTGGTAAGATATAGTTCGTGAGTTGACTAAGCTTAAGAGTCATGGGATTGATCTTCTAGGCTTTATTAAGAAAAAGGTGGGTAATGGTGAGAACACTTTGTTTTGGGAGGAAGTATGGAAGGGAGACAATGCTTTTAAATATTGGCTTCCTAGAGTTTATGCATTGGAATTGAATAAGAATATTAAAGTTGCTTCGAAATTGGCTCTTGAGAATTTGAGATGTTCTTTGCGGCGCATTCCAAGAGATGGAGCTGAGAATACTCAGTTTTTAGACCTGGTGATTTTTTTAAATGGTTTTCAATTTCCTGTGATGCAAGACAGATGATTTTGGTCGTTAGAGGGCTCAGGAGTTTTTTCTGTTGCTTCGGTAAGGAGGTTTGTTGATGACAAAATGTTATCGGGTGCTTCCTCCAAAACTCGTTGGGTAAAAGTTGTTCCTATTAAAGTTAATGTTCGGAAAGTTAGTTTAGATTGTTTACCAACTCGGCTTGATATTTCCCGTAGAGGAATGGATATCCCGTCTATTATGTGCCCTACATGTGGTAGCACAGTCGAGTCTACAAGTTACATTTTCTTTGCATGTTCTATGGCGAGAGGTCTTTGTCTCAAAATCTTTACATGGTGGGATATTAATCCTTCGGAGATTTCTTCATACGAGGAGTGGCTAATTCGGGTTTCGAGTATTTAGTGTCCTTCTAATCGTAAAGAAATATTGGAAGGTGTTTTCTACGTTATGTGGTGGCTTGTATGGAGTTTTCGGAATACATCTATTTTTGGCTCGAGCAGTCCTTCCAAAGCGATTCTTTTTGATGATATAGTGGCTCGTTCGTTTTATTGGTGTAGATATAGATGCAAGGCGAATTTTAGTTGGGTAGATTGGTTAAAAAATCCTTATCTTATAACCTTATGATGTTTCTTTCTTGTCTAGCTTCTTGCTAGTTGCTTAATAAAAATCTGCCGTTCAAAAAAAAATTAAACAATGTCTCTGGAAACCATATTGGTAAGTCGTAACTAGTGTCAACAATGAAGCAGTTAATTAGAAATTTTGAAAAAAATACATGAACCAATATTTTGCTAATTACTTTAATAAATTTGAAAAATAATTTCTAGAGTTAATTACATAAATGGTCCTGTGGTTTGTCGGTAATATTTGATTTGGTCCCTAAACTTTTTTTTTTTATGGATCTCGCCCCATGGTTATGACCCGTTACGGGTTTGGTCCTTGACCAAGATTTCGTTAGTTTGACCGTTAGTTAGCTAACCTAGTGTTGTAAACCATGGGCATTCTTGTCATTTTACGTTTGCCTATCACTTTTAACACAGACTTTAACACACACACACACAAACACAACCACAAACACAACGCACAAAGCATAAGCACAACAACAATGAGATGCATTCGCTGTGGATCCCCATCAATCATTCGCACATCATGGACTTCAATTAATCCAGGGAGACGTTTTTATTGTTGTTCTAAGAGTGTAAGTTATCTTCTTTGAAAACCCCTAAATTAAAAGACCTAATTTGACCTAACTTATCTTGTTTGTAATAGTGTGGGATTATTGATTGGTACGATCCATAAATGTGTCAAAGAGCTGTGCAAATCATTCCTGGTCTCCTACGTTCTATGAATCAGCTACAAGCAGATTTGCACCAAAAAAGTGTTGAAGCTAAAAGGGTTAAGAAGATGTTGGTTCTCAGTTGGTTAATCTTTGTTGTATTGTACTCTTTTAAATGAATGTAGTTTGTAGTTTGGGTGTATTTTGGTGGATCTTGACATGTTTGGTTGTATTTTGGAGTTCTAACTGTAGTTTGAAGATGTAATGAGAGTTGTGTTTTGGTATTGAATGAGGATGGCAAACATCACTTAGCAATATTGTATTGTACTTTTTAAACCGCAATGTTGTTATTCGCTTTCAACCTACACCTAGCAAACCATATGAAGAAGTGTTAAGTATTGAATGTAGTCAACTTCATTAAACCATATGTAGTGTTAAAAGAGTGACATAAATAGGTGCAAATGTTTGGTAAGCATTCACAATACTTGACCAAAGTCTAATACAACTCATACACAATAAAAGATTAAAAGTTGAACATAGTCTATTACAACCCATACCAAATAAAACTTGACCATACACAAGTCTATTACCAAATGTTTTGATGACCAAACGGATGCCACCAAAACACAAAATACCACAAGTACAGACATACGAGTAAAAGAAATACTACAAATTACATTGGTTTTGATGGTGAAAACCTTTTGCACTCGACTTTGTAAACCTTGTTGGTGAAGACATACCACCACTGCGACATGCTACCACTTGCTGACACCGACAGCAGAGAGGTTGAGAAGAAATAGGTGCAACCATGTTACCTCTTGCACCACCACTTGCACCGGCTTGGTCGAGAGTAAAATGCATCCATGCTACCACTTGCACCAAGACACTGCACCGATTGGTTGAGAAGAAAATGTGCACCCATGTTACCTCTTGCACCAAGACTTGCACCACCACTCTGCGACTTGGTTGAACCAAAGCAGACTTGGAACCACCACTCTCTTTGCACCAGCAGACTTGGATGCACCACAGACTTGGAACCACCACTGGCTTATCCCTTTGACTCGAACAACTCCTTTGGTTGTGCCTAACTTGCCCACACTTCCGCAGTTACACTTTACCTTCCCTACTCAACTGGACACCTTTAGTCATACCATCGCCCAACTCATTGCAGTTTTCCTTCTTTTTCCTTGGTCTACCGTGTTGTGGGGTATGATTCAGCGGGTAACTATGAGTATATTGATGGACATATGACTCAGAATGCCGCTTATTCCATTACTTGCCATATTCCATATGGATGCAAGTCGCATGTTTGCGGTGGTACCTGTCAACTCCCATTTCCTACATGAGCAAACTCTATCCTCATATTAACAACACGATCACCCCAAGGACCATTAGGCTCGATATATGTCACCCCATTCCATTCAACCTACCAATGTAAACCTTACTTTACAAGAATGTTTAAATGAAACTTAAATATAAATTTTAAGAATTCTAATAAGAGTTATTACCTTTATTTGTGCAGCTTCCTTCAAAATCACATTAAACAACCTTTCAGCATTTGGTGTAAGTGGTCCATCACACTTGTTGATAACCTTTTGAACATTTACAATTCTTTTCATAAGATATGCTCTTATGAACTCCAAGCAGGTTACAATTGGCTTATCCCTTCCATCCACAAGCTGTCTATTCAACACCTCACACATGTTGTTCAATAATATATCACAATGAGCCCTTCCTGCATTTGTATTTATAATAGGACAGTCAAATATACAATATGGAATACAATAGTTCAGCCTAATATAGTATATGATAGAGATTACCAGAAAAGTGAGACCTAGCCCAATGTTGAGGTGGAATTAGCTTTAGCCAATTATAAGCTTCTATGTTATGGTCTTCGGATCCTCCATGTTCCTGTCAAACATTTGACAAAGTGGTAGTGATGAGTGTAAATACTCATCATTTTATACAAAATAAACCGCAAAATCATCTCGAAAATACTCGTAAACACATCAAAATGATCAAAATATCACAAATCGTTGTTTTATGTGTTTCAAATTCAAAAATATCAAAATCGATGAAAACATATCAATTTTGCAAAATTGCGCTTGAAAGCCCCCAAGTTTCAAGAATTGTCAAAAATAGTCCCTGAGCCCGAATTTCAAAGAAAAGTCACCAAAGGTCCTTTTTAAATCAAAAGTTGTCAAATTTAGTCCTTTGGTGAAAAATATACAAAGTTTGAGAAATTTACAAAATGGCCCTTCAAGTTTAAAAATTCGCGATCTGGTCCTCGGAAAATGTGAAAAAGGCAACTTTGGTCCTTGTACTTTTGAAAGTTGTCACTTTTGGTCCTTGGAATAACTTTTTCTGAATTGGCGCTTTGGTCCCTACAATTTCGGACTTTACACTTTTAGTCCTTGAAGTTTAAAACCTTTGCAAACCAATTTTGACCCTTGCACCACTTTGGACCCCTGTCACTTTAAATTGTGAACCCCTTGGATTATTAATACCTATGGTCAAAGCCGGTCAATTTCTTCAACCCGCCAAAGTCCTCAACATATCAATCTGCCTCGCAACAAGCTACTATCCCATCCCCTCCTCAAATCTCCACTCCACCATGTTCCCCACTCCACAACTAACTTCCAAGCTACATTAAATGCATTTCCTCCCTCACTCAACCTTATCGCCAAATGAGAATTTGGCGCCAAAAATCTTTTGAATGGTCAAGATGAATTTAAAAGCAATCCAATGGCTTGGGATGGTGGGATATATTCGAAGAGAGAGAAGACCAGTGGATATATAAAGAAAGCTAGGAGGAGCAAGAAAGAAGTAGAATTTTAGTTGTAATTTACTCTTATGTCGCTTTTTAATAATAATGTATTAGTTTTCTTTAAAAGTCTGTAATCTTTTGTTATTCAAGATTAAACTCAAGTTAAATTGTCGGTTTGATCAAGTTTTACACATTAATTCTAAGTTTCATGCTACTTCATCTTTACATGCTCACTGTTGAAAATAGAAATTTCCATGTCATACATTTAAGCTTCAAATTGCTTCTTTTTAAGTTTGTATAAGTTTGTATGAGCTAGTGATAGCTTTTTATAAGCTTTAAGGCAAGTTTCAAGTTCTTTTGTAATCGAGGTCAACAAAAGTCAACTGGTACCAAAATTGAAATGGAGCTACAAATGGGTTGATGCAATTGGAAATGGGTTGGTTCGATTCATTTGGGTTGAAATTTAGGTTAGTGTTCTCGGTACTTTGTTTCGTGCCATCGTGGCCTAGGACTACTTGTAAGTCACTTTTAAAATTTTATTTGCAATATCCGTCTTAGTAGTTATAACTAGTTCTAATTTCTTTAAATAGTTGCATTTAGGGTATTTGAACTTGTTTCGATCATTATCTTAGGATAGTTTAGAGTTTAGCTCGCTTTTACTTGTTAAACAAAGCAAGCTACAAGGTGTTTGGAATAATCTGTGTTTTCTGCCTTAGAAAGTTTGTTCGGTGATAGCTTTTGTTGGTTCATGCTAGATGAGTCATATCTAACTCATCTCTGCTTCTAGTTTGGGTCTCAACACAAAAAGAAGTCAACTTCTCACTCAAATCCATCTTTATCGTCATCGTTGTAGTTTTAGGTTTAGCAAATCATTGATTTGTGTTCAAAAGTGTTAAACATTGTTTGCATTACACTTGTTCCATCATTTAACATCATCATCGGTCTTAAAATTGGATTTAAAATCCATCTTAGTCAAAGTTCTTCAATAACATCAAAAGTCAAATTGAAAAAGCATTTTTCGCTTTAGAATACAAGGAATTTTCTTGAGCTTATTTTTGGACTTATCAAGTAAAATTTGGCATTCTATAAAGCTCATTTGGTCCTCTTTCTTATCTACATTTTTGTGGATTTTTGTAATTTTCTATAAGCTTCATCCAAGCTTGTGAACTTGGACCATTCTCCCCGCCATCGCCGCCAATCACCGAGCTTTTTCTCGATGATGCTGCTTGTGCATTGTGGCTCAAAAGAGCTTATCGTGGCCTGATCTTTGGTACACTTGGTCTCACCAGTGTCCTTTACAAGTTCCAATTCATAGTTTTAGCTTGGGCTTATTTATAAGCTCGTGTTTGGGCTTAAAGTCGCACCTGTGAACTGCTGCTTTTGCTTATAAGCTCATGCCACATCTGTCTTAGCTTGTGATTCAGAGGTTCAAGCCTATTAATTCTCATTGCATATTGGTCATTTTAGCATATTTAGGCTTGTTTATCATTTTGGTAGCTTTTGGTGAGCTTTTGGCTTATCAAGTGCTTATTTCCATAAGCACTTCCATAGCAGATCCTAAATCCTCAGCACAAGCACTTGTTTTCTCATTTTTCATAGCTTCTTAATATTATTTTAGAATTTTCCTGAAATTTTCAGATTTTTCTCAGCTGTTTTGCTATTTTTCCTATTTTTAATTAGTTTTTAATACTTTTTAAATAGCATTTAATACAAAAAATTAGAAAAAGGTTCAAAAAAATAGTTTTTCATTTTTCTTAGGCTTAGATAAATATAAAAAGTAGAAAAAGTAATTTTCCATATTTTTCATAGTTCATTTGGTAATTTTTAGTAATTTAATTAGTTTTTAATAGTTTAAAATCCATAGAAAATAGAAAAATAGTCACAAAAATACAAAAATAGTTTTAAAAAGTCTAATTTGATATTTTAGACTTTTCCAAGTGTTAATTTTATTTTCTAGCTTAATTTCCTATTTTCTTGTGTTTTAGGTAATTAATTATTAGTTAAAATAGTTTTAATTAGATAATTAGTTTTAAAAATAATTTTCTTTTTCCATAAATTTTCTTATATCATTAGGTTTGTAAAAACATCATTTTCATATTTTTAGGGTTAATATTGTGTTAGTTTCACTTTTTATTTTGTACGTCACGTAGATTTTGATTTAAACGTACGTTTTAGATTTTAAACGTTCATCACTTTAAATATAGTGATAGCGTTTATTTAATAGGTTTTATCTTTTTAATTTTCTTTAATTTGCATTTAAGGCGTTTTTAATTTGTTGGCTTTTTCCGTAGTTAATATCTATTCACAAATCCCTTTATCGTTCAAATTTCCCGATCACTAAACGTTTGATAATCCATTGCACAACTCATTTGGCCATAACGACCGGGAAACACTATCCTCCTCAGATCTTCATTGATTTCGTACAAAGTCGTTTTAAGTTTTCTTACACTTGCGTGAGAGAACTTGACGGTTTCACAGATCGTAAGAGGTAACATTTCCACAACAAGTCTCAGTACATTTTCCTCTCCATGAAAGCTTCATGTTGTCATATATGTGTTTTAAGCAATACCTATGCTCAAAGACAGAAACATCTCCGAAATTCTTGGTATGACTTCACAAATGATAGCATCCTTGATTAATAAATAAGGTCAAATAATTAACAAGCAATGTTATAAACAAGTAAAGAAAAGTAAGCACCTTTTGCCTATCTCAGAATGAATGTAAAATTCAATTTCCGAACAATTCCAGATCATCACCAAGACAATCAAGAAACCATTTCAGAATCCTTGGTTTCACCTTCCACTATCATAAGATAGTGCCGGTAGATTCCATTGTTTCGATCTACACCCACCGCCGTTAGAATCTGATCACCGGAATGGACTGCATAAGAAACAACCATCAAGACCCAACAACTCTCTCTCGCTCTGTTCTAAATCCATCTTTTAGAGCACCCAAGCACACATAAACCCTCTTGAACTCGCTCTTCCACACCGATGTGTCTCTGTTTCATCTACATCAATCTTAACGAGTTGTGTTAGGATTTTTAGCTTTTAATTCCACACGATAATCCATCCACCGTGAATATTGCTTTATATAATCACCAACGACTACGTAAGAGCTTCAACAGCTCTATACACCTTCATCTTAGAAACTCCTAATTCATATTTTTTTCCAACTGATCTTTATTAAGGAGAGAGGTATTTTAGGGTTAGGTTTAATGGTTTCCTCTATTTCTTTTGACAAAAGGAGGTTTGTGCATCTTTTAATATTCCTCGATCAGTATGCATTTGCGGTTGTCATTAAATGCTTTAACTTGCCAAGTTAACTGGCACTGTAACTTGGAACACTGCAGAATACCAAGGGCAACTTGCCCCATCTTTTCGACCCTTTATTATTCGACCACTTTCTTACAACTGCGGACCCACTAGGCTCATCACACAGCCCATCACTTGCCTGACAACTAGCCCATCGGCTTTAGAAAAAGCGGGTAATTGTCCTCATATATGGCCCTAACTCTAAGTTTATCATTCTTCTTCAAAGAAATTTCTCTTCTTTGCTCAACAGACACCCTAGTTATCATCTCTTTAATAAGCTTACTACTACCAAATGTCTGTCCTATGTAAAAGTTCTCTTTCCAAATATGTCCATCTTTTGCTTTATTCACTTTGGCCAATGTCTTCAATGCCATATTTCTCACACCCTCACCCTCAGAGTCAGTACCACTATCAAACTCCAGATGAACAACATCTTCTTCCTGATCACCAATGTTCTTAGTCTCCTCATTAACATCTACAATCTCATTACAACCCACCCATTCAACATTATCATCTATGTTACTCCTAAATTCTTGCATATCTACCTCTACATCATGTAACATATTCTCTTCATCAACTATGAAATCACCGTTCTCGACCCATCACTATCTCGACCCATCTCCACCTCCCGACTCATCTCCACTTTCTAACCCATAACTATATGCAACATTTTGACTATGTGCGTGATCCTTCATCACCACTAAACTTATCCACTTCATGTTCAACATTACTTCATCTACATACATCCTCTTTGCACCAATGCAGACTTGGACTCGCCCTACATTGTCTAATTTCCCACATTGTTCATTCACGGACTTACCATTCCGCTAGCTTCATCTACATTGTCTAATTTCCTACTTGAGCGCCTCTACGTCCTTCTTCATTCTACCCACCTTACTTAAGCAATTCTTCAACCACTCATCCTCACTTACATCATCCATTACATCATCTATATCGTTGTCCACTAAATCATCAATATTAGCTTCATTATTCAATCCTAATACATGAGCATTATCTAAAACCATAGTGACTTGTGGAATGTGAGTGGTCAACATACAAATCAATCACCTTATACTTACCAACATGTTTTATCATGTCCAACACATCTTTATCGTTAGTTAATTTCCTAAGACCATTAGCTAATTCATTTCGTGTTCCTTATAATAATAGTCCATGCAAACATTTTCATAACCTAATTCTTTCATCATTAAATGCACCTCATTAACGTAAAACTCATCACTATCAATGGTGTCTACCGGCTTTACCTTACCACCCTTATATCGAATGTTCAGAGGACTTCACAATGCACCTCCATGGTTTATCTTGAGACAAAACACAATTGGGAACTTGCATGTTCATTAAAAGAGAATAATTAGTGTTAGATACCAAAAAAGAAGATTATGATGTATGAAGAACCTAAAAGGTTGTATAAACACTTACTATAATCATGGTACCGGTCCCATTTTGCCCCTTCTTACGCACCCTCCTTTCACACAACATGGTTTATGAAATCGTTTCCTTTAAATGATGATATTGATTTCAAGATCGGTAACCCTATGGTTTCATTAATAATTAAGGGAGATGATGGGTATGGTGCTTTGATTGTTTTATCAGTGATTAGGTTGGTGTGTAACCCTAGGGATGAATTGTGATATCAGCGATGGAACAAACCCTTTATAGTGATAAAGAGAGCGCCAAGTAGGGAGTTACCAAAATGCCCATCATGCGACAAACTATGTGATACCATTTCACGTCCAAACTAATGCGAAATCTTGGTCAAGGGACCAAACCAGAACGGGTCATAACCATGGGGATGAGATCCATAAAAAAAGTTTAGAGACCAAATCCGTAATACCCGACAAACCACAGGGACCATTTATGTAATTAACTCTAATTTCTATACATGCATACGTAACTGCTGAACAATGATGTAGCTTTAAATCAAAAGTAAGATTAAAGAAAGAATTAGGTTAAAGATTTTGTTAAAATATGAAGCAAGTTTGTTAAAAAGAGTGATGTAGATATCTCCCCAAACCCTTCCAACCCCACTCTCACAAGTCACGACCCATAATTGCATGCAACCAATTTCACCCAAATCTTCGATCGAGTGGTTGCTTAACACACACTCCACTCCAATCCGTATTTAAAACTTGTAATCTTATCATTGGTTTAGATTTAACCTTTTATTTATTTATTTGAATGTCGTTATTTCTTTGTTTACAAGATGTCGAATAAATGATACTTACAATGACCTATGTCGAAGTATTTGTTAGTATGATGACTAATTTCCGGCATTTCGTAAAATAGTTCCAAAAAAAAGGCAGGACAAAATTTTGGGACCTCTTCGGTTCTTCGTTACTACCAGCAAAATTTTCTTTTTTTTTTCGATAAACTTTTAAAAAAGACTTATTATCGCATCTCGAGTGAGAAAATGC